>PVJC01028955.1:0-22221 GCA_004026665.1 Murina feae | reverse complement strand
CCCTTCAGTCCGCAGGCCGACGCTCCATCCACTGAGCCACACCGGCCTGGGCCCTGTCTTCTTTTTAAGTGGTTTACTTCCACCGCTCTCATCTCAGAACATTTGAAGTGGATTCCTGTGCCCTTTCTCGCCACCTTTTTTTTTTTTCTTGGTTTCTGGTTTTCATATTTTTTCATCTTATAGTCCTTTGGAGTTTTATTATTTCAACTTCAAAAATTACTACATTGTTGCCCTCCCAACGGTTCTCAACCTATGGGGTCAAGACCCCTTTGGCGATCGAATGACCCTTTCACAGGGGTCGCCTAAGACCATCCTGCACATCAGATATTTGCATTATGATTCATCACAGTAGCAACATTAGTTATGAAGTAGCAACGAAAATAATTTTATGGTTGGGTCACAACATGAGGAACTGTATTTAAAGGGCCAGAAGGTTGAGACCCACTGCAACCGGTTGTACCTTGGCTGCGGGCACCTCCCCTACTGGCAGGAGGCAGCTGATCCATGTTTATCTCCCACCGGCGTTTCCAACTCTCTATCCCTTTCCCTTCCTCTCTGTAAAATAATCAATAAAATATATATTTTAAAATTAATATATTGTTGAGTAAACCAGAGCATCTTGAAAAGAACAAGGAAATCTGACTCCCGGATATAAATCAATAACCCCTGTGTCTTAGAAAAGAGGTGACTTGTGTTCTCTTTTCCTAACTTGGCCCACCTTTTCCAATTCATTGGTTTCTTTTTCCCCCTGTTCCCATCTCTTTTTTTTTCTTCTTTCAGGCTCCCTCCTCTACTTATTTGACCATATTAATAAGAGGACTCTTTATAGGATAAAATAATTAGAATGCAAACAGGGATCGGTGGTCAGGGTACATTTAAACCAGGTGTGATTCACAATCTAATAGAGCTCTGTCATTCATTTATTATTTTGTATTTTAAATAAGGGTTTCTTCTTTTAAAAAAATAATTTGAATTGAATAATACATCGAACTAGAAGATAAACTGAGCGTTATTTTATAGAACGAATGAAACGTGTTTTTGCTTGATGTCAATTAGTAGTGAAAAGCTTTTGTAATCAAATTTTAAATATCTTCTAATGTTTTCTCTTGTTCACTAAACGCAACTAAGGAACACAGGCAGCATGTTCTACACACATGTGCTTATGAGTAAGCGAGGGCCGTTGGCCAAAATCTGGCTTGCAGCTCACTGGGAGAAGAAACTCACAAAGGCCCATGTATCTGAATGTAATCTAGAGCTAATCATTGAGAAAATCATTTCACCTAAGGTATGTTATTGTTTAAATATGGTGTGTATTTGCCATGACTTACGGAGAAGAAAGGAATTAAAATACATTATATCATGAAACATATTTCCCAGGATGTTTTATTTCTCAAATGGTCTCTCTTTTAGTTCCTATAGAATTTATCATCTATATGTATAGATGTATATCATCTATATGTATACATATAGATGATAAATATATCATATATATCATATATATACATATATGTGTATATATATATCATATAGATGATAAATATATCATATATATATATACACACACACACACACACACACACACATACTAGAGGCCTGGTGCACAAATTCATGCATGGGTGGGGTCCCTCAGCCTGTCCAGTGATAGAGGCCTATCAAGGGGCCAGCCAGCCGGGGGCAGGGACCACAGGAGGCTGGCCTGCTGGCCCCACTGATCCGGGGCCTGGGAGGAGGGGATGTGGGAGATTGGCTATTGGAATGCACTGACCACCAGGTGGCAGCTCCTGCATTGAGCGTCTTCCCCCTGGTTGTCAGAGCACATCATGATGACTGGTCAATGGGTCATTCTGATCATTGAGTTGTAATGGTTGCTTGGGCTTTTATATATATAGATGAACTGTTTTATGTTTATCATAAATAAATTGCATTCTGAAGGATAACGGCCATATCTTATACATATTTTGTAATTGTTTCTCATCCTCTAGCAGATTACTGTGTACATAGTAGTATCAAATATGTATTTCTTTTTAAAAAATGAGTGAATAAATAAGGAGAGTAGAAAAAAGGTTGAATATGAATGAAAATATCTATGAAGACACTTCATAAACAATAAAATATTATGTTCACTATAAAAACCATAACAAGCTATTAGAATTTACACTAAAATAGTACTTTAATATTTTATAGGTTAAGTTTTTTGCTTGAGAGGACAAATTACAATTTAAGAAAAACCAACTGTGTAGAAAGCAGTGGATTAGGCTTTATGTTCATTCATTTTTTAAATCTTCATAACAATCCTATGTGATGCACTTCTTTTTGCTTCAGTGAAGTGTGGTAGTTAACTGTGGACTTTTGAGTTGGTCAAATTTAAATTTAATTCCTGTTCCATCACTTAATAGTTGTGTCACTTTGGGATATTACTTAACATCTCTGAGCTTCAGTTTTTTCTTCTGTAAAAAGAGGTTGTTGTCTAAATTAAATTAAGGAATGAATCAAACGCTCTCAGAACAATGCCTGGCACAGAAGAAGTATATAACAAATTGTAGCTACTGTTAATAAATTGAAGTTCAGGAAGGTTAAATGACTCAGCATTAGCAGTTGAGCCAAGGCTTGAACCCAAGTCTGCCTGACTGCAGACTTTGTATTCTTCCCATAAAGCCCATGATAGCATACTTCACTTAAATACCACATTGCATCATCTTCATAGAAGAGGAAAAAAAATGTTAACTATTTTACTAGGTGAAGTAGAAGTTAAGCGACTCACTTTAAATAAGAATACAAAATGTCTGATTTAAAAGAGAAGAAATTCTTAGGATTTCATAATTGTCGAAGAACAGGATTTGTGAACCTAATTTTTAATATTCTAATACTTCAAAAATTCTTGAAAGGTGAAAATTGCACTTCGAACTTCCGGACATCTTCTCTTGGGAGTTGTTCGGATCTATAATAGGAAGGCAAAATACCTGTTGGCAGATTGCAGTGAAGCGTTCCTTAAAATGAAGATGACGTTTCGCCCAGGTATAACGTTTCGCCCGGTTCCCTTTTGCATTTTCATGTCGGGTGGGCTCTTTTAATTGGCGGAACTCCCTAAGTCCAGGTCGAGTATAGTGAAAGTAATCTTTCTTTTGACCGAACTAAGTTGCCATGGTTAAGGACAAATTATATTCTTTCCTTCATTCTTTTCCTGTGTTTGTAGGAAAAGGTTATGCTTTCAAAAACGTGTAATGCTTCTCCGCGTTTATGTAAGAAATATACATAAAGCTGCCACACAGGTGCAACACACTCTGACATTCAGTTTTAAATGTGTTACTTTGTTTGCCGTATCTGTTTTTGCCTTTTGAGATAAATTAGAAATAGTGTAATTGTCAAAACCTAGATATCATTAATTGTCATTGTTTTCAGAATTCTCAAGACCCCTTAAATAGCAATGTATTAATAAAATTTTTTTAAATCTCTAGATATCCCAAAGTGCTAGAGATTTACCTGTAATATAAATACAATGCCTTTACAGTTAATTTTAAGAAATCATTTTCCATCTTGTATTATGGTTGTTTAGTTATAGGCTTTGCCTCTTACACTGGCCTATATGCTCCTTGGAGGCAATACTTTGTCACTTATTTTCTGAGTTTCTAATAGTACTTTCCTCAGTTCCTTGTACATACTATTTCCTCAATTAATATTTGTTGAATCAGGATTGAGAGGATTTTTTTCTTTATTTAAAATATTTGTATAATCTCTATGTAGATTTAAAATTATATTGACTGTGGTTCATTTTTCATTATTTCATTTATTCCACAAATGTTCATTGCCCCCATACTTTATGTGACACACTATGCTAGGCTCTGGGATACAAGGACAAACAAGACAAATAGGTCCCGTTTGGTGTGGTGAGGAAATCAGATAATGAAGCGGTTTTTTAAATTATTACAATAATGATAGATTGTGATTACACTGTGAAGGAATATAAAAAGATTACCGCAACAGGAAATAACAGCACATCTTATTTTAGTTAGGTTAGTCAGGAAAAAAACTTTCTGAGAGAATAGAATTTAAGCTCAAACTTGAAGAATGAGAAATACCCAGTCATCTAAAAAGTCCCTGAGGGAATAGCATTCTGGGCAGAGGGAACCGTAAGGGCAAAGGTCTTGAGGTGAAAAAGTGCTTAACTTGTTCTGGGAACAAAAAGACCAGTATGGTTGGAGTATAGTCAGTGCGGGAAAGAGTGTCATTAGATGATGCTGATAGGTTTGTAGGGCTGCAGAGGCCCTGATTAGAAATTGGGATTTTATTTAAATGCCCTGGGAAAGTCACGGAATCATTTTAAGCATGAGAGTGATCTGATTTTGTATTTAAAATATCACTCTGGCTGCTTTACAGAGAATGGACTGGAGAGAGGGAGGAGTGGATACAAGGAAACCAGTTAGGAGACTAAGCAGTAGTCCAGTGAGACAAAGTCTTATTTAAATAAAAAAGATTCAGTTGGGAGTTTCTAGTTTGCATAGCGTGGTTACTTATTGAATGTGGTTTTTTAATCTTTTCAGGACTCGTTGACCTTCCGAAGGAGAATTTTGAAGCATCTTACAGTGCTATCACACTGCCAGAAGAATTTCATGATTTTGAAATCCAGAATGTGAAGTAAATTATTTTATTTTCCTTCAATTTGACTTTCTTGATATTTTACTGTTTTCATCTTCAGATATCATGAATGCAAATGCAATGTAGTTAACTGAAGTAAACATACAGACAAAGACTTAAATTTAGTGTGAAATTTCAAAGAACACCAAGCAAAAACCATTATATTTGCTAAATTTGCAACAATGATAGTATATTCATCCATTCATTCAGTAAATGATTATTGAGTGCCTTCTATATGCCAGACACTGTTCTAGGCACTGAGAAGATAGCAATGAGTAAAACACAGTTCCTGCAGCATGAATTTTAGTTGAAGTAGACAATAAACAAATAAACAAGTAAATATACATTATGAGATGACCACCATTATGAAGAGAAATAGAAAATAAAATAAGTAATAGAATGGTCAGGCAAGACTTTTCTAATAAGGTCAGAACAGAAACCTGAAGGAGGTAAAGGAACATCATTCAATAATGTGAGGAAGAATATTTCAGGAAAGGAAGGTGCTAAGGCTGAGTGCACTGGGCATTTTCAAGGAAGAGCAGGAGGCAGGTGAGACTGGAGTGGAGTAAATGAGGGTCTGAGTGGTAAGAAATGAGGTCAGAGAGGTAGCCAGGAATAAAGATGTGGGGCTACAATAAGGACTTTTATTTTACTTGGGGAGCACAGGAGGGTTTTGAATAGGAGAGTGACGGCACTTGACTGGATTTCAAGTGCTCTCTTTGGCCACTCACTATAGGGGAAAAGGGAGGAAGCAGAGAGCCTGGGAGGAGATTATTGCAGTAAGAAGTCCAGGTGAGAGATGACAGTGTATGTCATTAGTTCTCAGTCTTCATTTATATCAAGGCGATAACAGTCAAATTATGAATATACTTTGAAATCAAAGCCAACTGAATTTGCTGAGTGGATATGGCTTTAAGAGAAAGAGAGATGTGAAGGATGGTTCTATGATTTTTGGCATGAGAATGGAGTTACCACTTCATGATATTAGAATAACTACGGAATGGCAGGTTTAAGAGGGACAGTGTGAAAGAAGTAAATTAGGTTTTGGACATAAGTTTTAAGGTGACTGTTATACATCCCAGGGGGGTAGGTAGGTAGTTGAATATCTGGGTCTGAGATTCAGGGAAGAGATATGGATGGGATGTATAAATTTGGGAGTTGTGAATATTCAGATGAACTTCCGCCATGAGTCATAGGAGATCCCCAAGGAAGTAAGTATAGATTTAGAGGGAGAGAGGGAGTAAGGGAGAGAATGAGTTCAAGATCTACAATGGTATTCCAGAGGCCAAAAGTAGAAAGTATTTCATAAGGAAGGAAGTTAACATCTATTTCAAATGCTATTGGTTGGGGTAAGTAAGATAGGACTGAGAATTGACCATTGGAATTGGCAACCTGGAGGTCATAGGCATGTATAAGAAACTAGTGTTTATAAATAATACTATATAAATAAAAATAAAAATCTTTATTTTTATAATAAAATCTGTTGGGGTTTTTTTGTTCTGTTTTGTTTTAGGGATGTTTTTGTTGATTTGCAATATACTACAAAACACATTCTGTTCACATTTTCCTCAATTTTATATTCTCCATAGTGCTATTGGTGTTTTAGAAAAATTAACTCAGAACCAAAGCAGGCCAGAAGAAATCACACTTAGAGAAGATTATCACAATGTTCTACTTTTCCAAGCTGGGAACTTTGGTGAGAATATTTGAGAAATCAAAATTACATCATAATCAATTATATATAATGTCCCAAAAATGTATATAGACACTTTGAATAATTATAAAGGCAACGTTTATTAAAATACATTTCATTTTTAAAATTGAGCTATCAGTTGTTAAAGTGTGTCTGCATTTTGGGGGGACACCCTTTATTTGCAGTTTTGTATTGAAACTATGCCAATAGAAATAGCTATTTCTATGCCAGTAGAAATATCCTTAAAAGGAATCTTTTGATGTACAAATTTCACCCCCAATAATATTGTCCTTGCCTTTTTCTAGTATATGTGGGAAGAACATGTTCTTAGTTGACCGACAAACCTGGGTTCAAATGTGGGCTTTCTCTGTGGACTTGCTGTGTGATACTGGACAAATTACCTAACTTCTCTGGCCTTACTGCCCTATCCCTTACTGCTTTACTTCCCTAAATTGGGATTCTTCTAGCAACATCACAGGGTTATATTCCTTATACCCTCCTTTAATCTTTTCTACCAATAAGTGATATTTCTATTCTTCAAAACTAATTCAATCTAATGTCCTTCAAGAAATGTTTAATATTAATCCATCCTATTCTGATTACAATATAAGAGTGAAGACTATGATTATTTTATTAATTTGTTTTGTGTAATCTCTGGTTCTTGTGATGCTCAGAGCTAGGAATATAGTGTCTTTTCATAAATGTTATCTTAATGATCAAGACTGTTTTGGGGGAGAGGGGTGCTAGCAAGCTGTACCTAGAAAATGTGGACATATTTTTAGTTCTTTTTGAAAAGTCAGTCTTTTCTTTTGAGCAGAATGAAGGTTGCCTTTTTAAACTCTTACTTTCTGGAAGATGTGTGCCTATAGAAGAATTTTCAATCTGAGTGGTACTTCATGATTTTATTTACTGACTAGCACTAACATGGATTATTAGAGGGTGGACAGGAAAGACCAAACTCTGACACTCTGGGATTTCAGACTCCTAAATATAGAGGTTTAAACCCAGGGAAGGGAGGAATATGTGCTCTGTCAATCCAGAAGAAGGCTAGTTTAAAGCAGGGAGTTTATCTGGTGCTGAAAGTGTCTTAGGAGTTTTCTGTCATAAACTTCCACTTGGCAAAATATTTTACCGGTCAGAATTCTAACACTGATACTACCCTACCACCAGCTTTGCTGGGTTCAGATGGTGGCTTTGTCATTTATGAGAGTGTGACTATGTGCACATTACAAAACCTTCCTGTGGATATGTTTGTACAATGAGGATTGTAATAGTACTAGGGGCCCAGTGCACAAAAATTTGTGCACTCGGCGGGGGGAGGAGGGGCGTTCCTCAGCCCGGCCTGTGCCCTCTCACAGTCTGGGACCCCTCAGGAGATGTCCACCTGCTGGCATGCCTGGACAGCCTGGGTGAGGGGTTGATGGCTGTTTACAGGCTGGCCAAGCCCCCCAGTGTGGACCCTTACCCCATTGGGATGTGGCAAACCTGGGTGACAGGCTGAGGGCTGTTTCAGGCTGCCCACAGTCCCTTCAGGTTTTGGGTCCTTACTGGGGTACCTGGCCAGCCTGGGTGAGGGGCTGAGGGCCGCTTTCAGCTTTCAGGCTGCCCACAGCTCCCATTGACCCAAGGTCCCAGTGAGGCTGGCTGGAATCAGGTTTCTGGGGTTTATTTATCTTCTATAATTGAAACACTGTTGCTTTGAGCAGAGGCCTAGGCAGGTAAGGAAGACTCCTGTTTGTTTCAGCTCCGTGGCTTCTATAATTGAAACATTGTTACCATGAGCAGAGGCTCAGACAGCCTAGGCAGGCAGTTGCAATGGAAGCCTGCTGTTTAGCTCCGTGTCTGCCGGCCACCATCTTGGCTGGGTTAATTTGCATACAGCTGTTCTGATTGGCTGATGGGTGTGGCTTGGCTGATGGACATGGCTTAGGTGTCCCAGAGAGACAGTTAATTTGCATATTACTCTTTTATTATATTAGATTATATTAGATCTTCCATTGCATAATGCAATGCACATAATAAGCACTCAGTTAATGTTAGCTAATTTTTGTCTTTTTACTGTTGTATCGCCAATCCCCTGCATATCGCCTAATGCCCATTCAATAGGTACTTATTGAATTAATGTAGTAAGCCCATTCTTTTCATTCCTAAGAAGGCAAACATGTTTCTTATTTTCTAAGCCCCCATTGTGGATAAACAACACAAGCAAGTATCCTTGAACTAATACTTGGCCAAGCAGGACATGACCTACCTAAAGTAGAAGAATTATTAAACTATACCACAGCTAAAAGCTCTCTCTTGATGTTTTGGCTTTCTTTTTTCTTATTGTATTGGAAAAAGTATTAGGCTAAAAATCCAATATCCACTAATTAACTTAGTGACTTTAGTTCAATAATGAACTAAGTGTTTTAGCTTTCATTTTTCCTTACCTGTGAAATGAGGGGAAGGGGCTATAGAAGATGATATATGAATTTCCTTCTAACCCTAAAATTCTGTGTTTTTCTGATTAACTCAGTATTCATGATATGTATGTATTTAGGGGCGGAAGCTGAAATCCTCAGAAGCCATAGCTTTGATGACAACGTTTTGCTGAATTTGAGTGGTCCTTTAGTTGAACATAGTTCTGGAAGCCTCAATGTAGAAAAATCTCTGCTCTATGACAGTGGAGATGGATTTGGTGATGAAGGGTCTGCAGGAGAAATGATTGGTATGCTGTCTGATTCTATAGAAATTACATATTTATTTCTATAAAATTACTTATGTACTAGTAGATTTATTAGATCAAACTAAAATTTTAGGTATGCTTAATATAAAGCCACACTTTTTTTATACAAGTTTTCAAAATTTGTAATATATGTAAACATTTAGGCTAGGTCTAAGTAAATAGCCATCTGTTTAAACATATTTTCTATATAGATTGTGAAATACTGCTTGTTTTAATTTTTTAAATTTTCTAATTTTTAGAAGGGAAATAATGAGGTTAGTATAGTCCTCACAAAATATACAAGGTCATATACCAAAAAACATTGTTTTCTTTATCAGACATTGTGGGAGGGCTATTCTAAGATGATCTCTCCAGCATTTTATGACATTTTTTATTTTTACTTTATATGTAAGTATAATAAGGTAGACAAAAACTAGGAAAACCAAATGCACATATTTTAAAGATATTGACTGTTATACATCAAATGTTTTTTTAATTCTTTGGCCTACATTAAAAGGCTGGTATGGCAAATTTCTGGAATCTTGAAAATATGAAAAAATAGTGGCTCAATTTTAGATCTGTACCAAAGGAGTTTGAACATTTTTATTTCTTGATCTGGAACTAAACATGGCTTTGTAACAAAGCTACTTATCTTAGTATTAGTATAGTATTTCCTGAAATCAAACATCTAAAAATATATTTTACATAAAGGAAAAAAATTAATTATATAAAATTCTATGTCATCCTGCATGAAATGTGATAGTCTATGTATCCAATCAAATCTAATTAAGTAGGATTAATTTATTTTTGTATCCTTTCACAATGCTTTGCATGTAGTAATGCCAATCAATGTTGAGTGAACAAATGATAGATTCAACTCTGTATGACAAAAGTATTTATTGTGTTTTCAAGACAACCTATTACAAGACGATGAAAATATCCTGTTAGAAGACATGCATTTGGACGAAGACGTGTCCATGCCTCCTGAGCCTCCCAATGCTATAGTGGGTATGTTGAAATTTTCTTTGTGTAGAAAGTGAACAGTAGCTAATATTCAAATGAAGCTTCAGAACTTCTGGGTTTAAGTAGCAGTATAGTATATTGGAAGATAATAAAAAAATGTCCTGCTAACTCTTAGTATGACTCAATACAATGCAGATTAAGATACTGGGTTCTGAGAAAGGTACAATAGTAGTTATTTAACAAGGACTGGGTTTATTTGGTATGAGAGCACATTTAAATACTTTGCCAAAATATTGTGCTTTTGAATCTTTAAAGTAATATATATTACATGGTAAAAACATCATTAATGTTTGACATTAATATGGTTATTAATTATATTAATATCATATTAATATGGTTTGACAACCTATATACAATTTGAGAGAAGTTACAAATGGGAGGATATTTTCTTCTTGAAATTTATGTGAAGGCACCTCAAATTATTTGAGGTTTTTTAGTCTGCTTTTTTTTGAGCATTAAAAATATGGTTGGCTTCACTTTCATGTGACATTTGGTTTCTAACACAATAGTAAAAATTTAAAATGTTACAAGAGATAGACAATTGAAATTTAGTTATGTTTTCATGGGTCAACTAATAATTAAATGATTTAAAAGATTATAAAAATTTTAGCAGACATATAATCACATTTAAGTTAGTTATTTGTTATGGTTAGTACCACTGTTTTCACTGTCACTGAGACTATAGTCACAGCCACATCGAAGTCCAGCCTTAGATGTCACATGTGCAAAAGAGGGTGATCATACCTGATTCACTAGACACTGTGGGTCTCAGACCATGTAATAGCTGAGCCACTTCAACTCTATTAAATACATGATTCTAAGAATTCAGATGTGGCTCCAGATGGCAATATGAATATTCAATTAGTTTATCTTTCGCTTTAATTTTCAAATAGTCCTCCAGCTATTATTTTTTTATAATTCCTTTTTTGGTAATGTTGATTAGTAGAACCAGATAATCCAGAGTGTATACATCTACTGGAAAATGAAAAAATGCATGAAACCACATTATCAAATGAAGAGGAAGGATTTACCCTTGTTCCGATTGATATTTCAGGTCAGTCACTCATGTTTTTATTTTTGACATCTACTATCTTATTCACTGTTAAATATTTGAATAATCTATGAAATATTTTAGGAGTTTGGCAATCTAGTAATAACATTTGTAATACAAAGGGAAGAGTGTGAAGGAAGTTTGAGATGACGCTTTCATTATATTCTGTTCTGGTCAAACCATATTTCCAGTTTGGGAAACTGGAAAATTTTAAACTGAGTTCAATCCCAGTAGTTATTGAGCCATTACCTCTGTACTGGGCACAAATGAAAAAGACATAGTTTTTGTATTAAGGAAGTTAAAATTATATATACATATTTAATTTTAATATATATATTTAACACTTAGACACAGACAAAAGTATGGTGATAGCCAGAGGGAAGTGGGGTAGGGGAGGTGGAAGAGGGCAAAAGGGGGATAAATGAGGATGAAAAGATACTTTACTTGGGCAATAGGTGCATGATAAAGTATACATGTGATATTGTGTTGAGTTGTACACTTGAAACCGGTATTGTTAACCAATGCCAACCCAATAAACTCAATAAAAAAGATAGCTTACAATCTTATCAGTAAATAAATAAACACATAAATGAATATTAAATAAGACACCATAAAAGAACCAGAAGAGAAGTACTATCTTTTCTAATGTTTAACCTCAAGCATGTTTTTAGAAATAACAATAAATATGAATCTAATATATAACCAAACCTTTTAAGAAGGCACTAGTTTTAAGTAGTATATTTTATATGGATTTCAGTTTATAAACTCAGACATACCCCAAATAAAGCATTCAAGTTTTTCTTTACCAAATTCAATTCTGAGCCTCTACCCGATGGGGCTGGCAAGAATTTCAGTCTGCTCCCTTATCTGCCCTAAGCCATGTGGTATCAAAATTTGGGGGAAATATATAACAAGTGGAAGGGAATCTCCGGTTACCAACCACACCAGTTTATGGTGCCCACTGTCCCAGCCTGCATAGCTTCTGGAGTCCTCACTCAGCCAGCTCCTTAGGGATCTTATCCCAGGATTTTACGGAGGCACATCAGCAATCTGGTTTCTGTTCTTTCCAGCTCCATCTGATCCCAGATCTTCACATTCTTGGAAATCTAACCTTCCCTCCCTTTTTACATCTTTACTAAGGAAAAACTTAACTTTTGCTTTCTACCTGGTAAAATTTCCTGTGGGAACAAAATCCCATAGGTATCCACCTAGACTTGGTGTATGAATTTCAGTGGGGAAGGGAAAAATATGCTGGACAAATACAAGTCAATGTTTCAGAAGTTATTGTTATGTATATATTTTAAGGAACCTCAGAATTGAGTGACTTCCTCATCAATATACCCTCTGCTCTACATTTTCTCAGTTGTCCACTAAGTAGGTCAACAGAATTCTCCTCAGAGCCTTCGAGAAATACTTCAAAGTGTGTGAACTCTTGGCTGCTTAGACACTCTAGTTGTGCAAAAACTTTGTAAAGCATAATTTTCAGTAGAGAAGAGGGAATTTTCTTCTCTATGCATCTCTGTAGGTTGTATTGTGGTAGACATTTCTTAGATATGCGGTGCCTAGAATATTTTACAAAGCTGTACAATCAATCACATTTATGCCTATTTCTTATATTTAGATATTGCTTGGAAAAGAAAGAACAAAAAGAGGAAATTGCTCATAGATCCAGTCAAGGAGATCAGCAGCAAAACTATGCATAAACAGCTTACTTTCTTTGCTGACACTCTCATGGTTTTGGAACTTGCACCTCCTACCCAAAGACTGATGATGTGGAAAACCAGGGGAGGAGTGGATACACTTCTGTCATCTGCTACCCAGGATCTGATTCATACTGAACTGAAAATGGTAATAGTTTTCCATCCTTTTACATGGGGGCAATGTTAATTTTTAATTAATTTGCTGAATATGTGTGCATGAATTATAATTTTGACTTTTTAGCATATTTGCTTGTACTTATTGAATTGCTTTACTTGTACAAAATCTAGAAACAAAAATGTGTATTTTTACAGTTGTTTACAAAATGCTTACTGTCTTCTGGCTTTAAACTTGGAAGAAAATTGATACAAAAGGAATCAATAAGTGAAGAAATGGGGGGCAGAAACATAGTAGGTAAGACATCCTAATTCTGTTGATGTTGAGGGGAATGTAAAATTTCCTTTTACATTTCAAAATGAGGATGGGATCCATCTTTATATTCCAAACTATAACTGCTATCTCTAGGAGAATATTTGAATTTAAAAGAAATTGTTATGTAAGCATTGTATTTTTCAGCTTTCTGGATTAATTTTTGTCCACAAAGCTACATAAAAAGATGAAGTTTATATACAGTGTGTACTACTCTTAATCTCACACTTCCCCACCGCCTCCACTCCATGGGCAGTATTCACAAACCTCCAACAAAGAAAAATTTTATATCTAGTAAGTTAATGTTTCACTTTAAAACAACATGAAAAAAGTCACCTAGTGATAAGAATAGCATTTAAACAATATAGTTAACCTGAGACAGATATTTCCATACACCCAGAGGATACATGGACTATTAATAATTGCTGATTATTATTGTGACTATTATAAAGGAATAATAAAGCCAACTTATGTGGTGAGTGAGCCTCTGCTTCCTGACCACCTTTCCTGAAATCATTAAAATCCACTGAACGATATACTAAGTGGGCTTGAACTATCCCTGTTGTCTGTGAGGAAACGTATGACGGTAAATGCTGAGGAGATAGTTGGTGCAGGATGGGGGGTGGAGGTGAAAAAGAGGCAGATGTGGGGAAAGGGAAGATAAATATATGACAGAGAGAGTTTGTACACACTTTGTTTAAATGGATTACAGTGTCAGAAGCTTTCTTTTATAACAATCATCTTCGAATTTAAGTTGGAAAGATATTTTGGCGAAATCTTTTTTACTTCCTTAATAATTCAGAGACCTCCATGATGAAAGGTCCAAATGCCCAGCAAGAGTTAAGTCAACCCAAAACTTGGAAGGATGTGACTGATGGATCTCATTATAGCTCTCATGAGGATATTAATAAAAATATTAGCTCTGAGGTAAGTTAACCAAAGAGAATCATAAAGATATTATTTTTTCTGACAAGATATATTAAAAGAATGTTGAGACTCTAATTAGTATCTTCTTACATTTATAGTTTATATTTTCATCTCTTACTATCCTGTAATTTCTTCAGTAAGTAGCAGTACTACAGGATAAAACATGATTTTCATCCGTAGAACAGTATTTTCTAGAAGTTTAGGATAGTTGATCACAAGAAAAGTAGTTTCATACTGAAATAGTACTTTGTGTGGTGCATTAAATAAGTGATTGTACTTGAACCTGGTTATATGCCGGGAATACTGTGAGGCCCCAGTTTGTCATGGAATCTTTTAGGACTCTAGACAATACACCTGTGTTTTGATTTTTATCTAAATCCACCCTTCCCACCTTTAAGAATAGTATGTTTTGGAGCCACCAGTTACCTTAGCTTTGCATCTGAAAGACTATCTAAAGATTCCATGACCAAAATAAAATGTTAAACATTTTTTAATTTAAAAACATAACTTTTACTTGAAAAACATAGTTCTTTGAAAACATATTTGGAAACAATGTACTATAAATATTTTCTCAATTGTCACTTTATTGGCTATACAAATGTAAATATTATAGCCATACCAAATAAAAATAAACCAGTGCTTTTCTACTCGGCCCCATCATCACTGTACTTTGATAACCACTCTGGGAATTCAGAGTCAGCCCACATTGAAACTGAATGCCCTTGGAAGGAGAGACAATTTCATAATGCATTAAAAGAGGATGTGTTTTACTGAATATTAGGTAACATACTAGATACCGAGATACTGGGATACTACTCTCTTCTTTATTTGGGCTCAGGCATTTCTTTAGAGCACAACTACTGAAAATTATGAGTAAACAAGCTTGTTTTGTTTATGACTTTTTAACATTAACAAAACTGATTTCATCCTAGCTGGTTTGGCTTAGTGGATAGAGCGTCGACCTGTGGACTGAAGGGTCCTAGGTTTAATTCCAATCAAGGGCACATGTCCAGGTTGCAGTCTCCATCCCCAGTAGGGGGCGTGCAGGAGGCAGCCAATCAATGATTTTCTCTCATCACTGATGTTTCTATCTCTCCCCTCTACCTTCCACTCTGAAATCAATAAAAAAAACTTTTTAATTGATTTCCCCAAGTGCTTGAAGTGAAGGAAAGAGATTGATGTACTGGTTCTGTTGAACCTTTTACTCCTTTATCCTATACTCATGCTTTAACCTTCTATTTCATTCTTATTCTGCTTCCAAAAATGGTAAACAGATGTGAAATACATTCAGGAATGAGAAAACAATCAGTTTGAAGGGACAGGAAAATATTGATTCTAATTCATCATTTTCAACTCTTCATAAAGCAGAATTTTTATGTAGAGTGAAGAATTGATAGTATCTAAAATGTAGAATATTCATAAAAATTAAGAGAGAAAAACATGTTTCTACAAATATATATATATTAAGGAATAAAACGCAACTCCTTATATTCACTAAAAATTTTTAAGACTGAAGTGAAAAATCAAGTAAGAAACTGTTGTAGGAAGCTCCTAACTTAGTCAAGATCATAGATGACAGACATCTGGTGTATGAAGCTTGGCGACAGGTTGAAGATGAAAAAGGCTGACAGCTTCTATAGCAATGAAAAGGAGAGAGGATGGGAAATGAAGAATTCCTGGATTTCTCTTTTTCCTTCTTCCCTTATGTCTCTGCTCCCCTTCCAGATAACAGTTTTTCTTCCCTTTTGCCAGTGACAGCTCCAGCAGTGGTGGTAAGAATCCTGTGATGGCCCTGGGTGGGGATAGTAATATCCCTCATTCTCACCCTCTCTACTTGCAGATCTCCTCATTCTGCCACCTGGTACTGGCATGAGAATAGAGGTAGGGGACTGGGGCTAGATAAAATGCTTCAAAAGAAAGTGACCTCAGTCACACAGCAGCAGAGACTTTTGATATGAGATCTGCAGTGGCAGCAGAAATAAGAGGGACAAGTATAGGAAGCAAGGGGAAAGGGGAATGCAAGTTCTTCTTTTGTAGGAGGCATATGGAAAACAGGAATATTTAAGTTGGAGGCAGCTTACCTGGGATACAGTATTTTAAATTAGTTTTATAAATGAGCATTCATGTGATTAAAACATTTAATAAAATGAGATTGTTCCTGTGATGATGACTACTACTGTGATAACTTACCTATTTTTTTCTAATTTGCTTTAGCAGGATATTCTTTCTTTGGCTGCTGAGGAATCCTCTTTAATGGATGTTACCTTGGCACAAGGAATTGAAAATTGTTCAGATGAATTGGTAAATATATGTAAAGTCTTGGAAATGTTCTTTAAAACTTTGTTCCTAAATGTTTAACACCTTATTTACCTAAAAATTGGTTTTTAGAGTTATAATGTTACTTTCTAAAATTATAATTTATATTAGTTATCTCAACAAATGTGTATGTGAGTGGTTTGATAATACAATTTCAGAATTGCTTTGATTTTTTTATTTTGAAACTTCAAGTAATTTTAAAAGAAGCTGTGAGAATTTATGGTTATCAAAAGTAGTAACAAAAAAAAGTAGTAACAGATTAAAAAGGTTGACAATCACTGTTTTAAGTTATTCTTATAAAATCTCTAGAGAAAGAGTTATATTAGGAGTGTGGCCTACAGCATTTGAAATTTTACTTTAGGGGACTTCTGGTCAAGATGATGGTGTAGGTAAATGCAGTACTCTCATCCTGCCACAACCACAAAATTACAACTAAACTATAGAACAACCATCATTCAGAACTGACTGAAATCTGGCTGAATGGAAGTCCTACAACTAGGGAATTAAAGAAGAAGCTACATTGAGACTGGTAGGAGGGGTGGAGATGCAGAATCAGCCAATCCCACATCCATGTGTGGCAGATAAAAATCAGGAAGGATATTTCAGTTGAGGAGCAAGAGGTCCCAGCTCCAACCAGGCCCCCCAACCCAGGTTTCCAGTTCCAGGAAGGGAAGCCTCTTAAGTTCTGGCTGTAAAAACCAGCAGGGATTGCCTTAAGTGAGCGTAGGCCTGCACAGTGAAGGGTCTTGGATTTGATTCCCAGTCAAGGGCACATACCTGGGTTGTAGGTTTGATCCCCTAGTGCATGCAGGAGGCAGCCAATCAATGTGTCTCACATCTATGTTTCTCTCTCTCTCTCTCTCTCTCTCTCTCTCTCTCTCTCTCTCTCTCTCTCTTCCCTCCTGTCTTTCTCACTCCCTTCTTCCTTTCTTCCCTCCTTCCTTCCCTCCCTTAAACTCTCTCTAAAATCAATGGAAAAAATATCTTCAAGTAAGGATTAACAAATAATAACAACAACAAAAACAGCAGGGAAAGGGAGGGTTACTGGAGTACCAGGAAGTTCCTCTTAAAGGGCCCACACACTGATTTACTCAGACGCTCTCTGAACTCCAGCGCTGGGACAGCAGCTTGAAAGGTACCAGGGACATATGTAGAGGAACTAAATTATCTGCCATTAGGGCGAGAGCTAGACCGATAAAGAACTTCCCAGATAAGAAAAAGCTAAAGGAGTTCATCACCACCAAACCAGTATTATATGAAATGTTAAAGGGTCTTCTTTAAAAAGAAGAAGAAACTTAAAATTATGAACAATAAAGTGGCAATAAATACATATCTACCAACAATTAAATGTAAAAGACAAAATAAATGAACAAGCAGAATGGAAACAGATTCGTAGATACAGAGAACATTTTGATGGTTGATAGAATGAATGGGATTAGGTGAAAAGGGTGAAGAGCTTAAGAAGTACAAATTGGTTATTACAGAATAGTCATGGGGATGTAAAACACAGCATAGGGAATATAGTCCATAATATTCTAATAACTAAGTATGGTGTCAGATGGATACAAGATTTATCTGGTTGATCATTTAGTTAGTTATGTAATGTCTAATTAGTGGGGTGTGTACTTGAAACTAACTTAATAATATATGTCAACTGTAATTGAAAAATTTTTAAATGATTAAAAAAGGAAATTTTACTATATTTATCAAAAAATGTATGGGAATCTTTTTCCCAAAAGATTATATGGCTCTAAGCCTATATCTACATAAGACTTGTAAAGATCAGAGAAAGAAGATAGCCTGCCCAAAGGACCACAGGTCAATAGCAAAACTATATATATAAAAGCCTAAGTGACCAGCCTACTGGCCAGTTGTTATAACACGCAATGACCAGCAGGGGGCAGATGCTCTGACTGGTACCTATGATGCACACTGACCACCCAGGGGCAGATGCTCAATGCAGGAGCTGTGGTTCTTGGGTGATACATGGGAAAGCAGAGAGGAGGGAGCCCGATTCCGGGATGCATCACCCAAGAACCACCCTCTCACAATATGGGACCCCTCAGGGGATGTTGGAGAGCCAGTTTCAGCCTGATCTCCACAGGCCAGGCCGAGGGACCACATTGGTGCACAAATCGATGCACCAGGCCTCTAGTTATAAATAATGCTGCAGTGAACATCCCAGGCTATATAGATCGGTCTGCACCTCTACAGTTACTTCATGATATGAAATTACTAGGGGACCGGTGCACAAAAATTTGTGCACTCGGGTGGGGCGGGGGGGTCCCTTAGCCTAGCCTGTGCCCTCTCATAGTCTGGAACCCCTCGGGGGATGTCCGCCTGCTGGTGTGCCTGGCCAGCCTGGTGAGGGGCTGATGGCTGTTTGCAGGCTGGCCAAGCCCCCCCCAAGTGGGGACCCTCACCCCATGGGGGTGTGGCCAGCCTGGGTGAGGGGCTGAGGGCCTTTTCAGGCTGCCCACAGCTCCCATTGACCCAACATCCCAACGAGGCTGGCTGGAATCAGGTTTCTGGGGTTTATTTATCTTCTTTAATTGAAACTTTGTTACCTTGAGTGGAGGCCTAGGCAAGCAACAGAAGCCTCCTGTTTACTCTAGCTCTGTGGTTGCTGGCCTCCATCTTGGCTGGGTTAATTTGCATACAGCCGCTGATTGGCTGGGAGGTGTGGTTTGGCTGGTGGTCATGGCTTAGGTGTCTCAGAGTGATGGTCAATTTGCATATTACTCTTTTATTATATTAGATCAAAGAGTATGATCATTTTTAGAACTCTTGATATATATTGACAAATTGTTTTTTAAAAAAGAATTTTATCAACTTACATATTCATCAGGAGAAAATGAAGGGGCTTGTTTTCCTGCAGATGTACCCTATTATTTTTTGACCTTTACTAATTTGATAAATATAAAATGAAATCACAGAATCACACAAAAAAAGCAAAGCTAGAAGTAATGTTTGACCTGTTTAACTCAATATATATTATTATCTTCTTCCTCTAGTTTTTGCCCAGAGTGTTAAAATCATTTTTAAGATTGTAATGAATTTTAGCAGAAGTTTCTTAGTAAATAATATCAAAACATTGAATGCTTGATATTTTAAGTAATCATAATGATGAGTTCTAAGGTTATTATATTTTTTTTCATAGGTGGAAAATCTGGATAATCTAGAACAGAATGAAAACCTGAACTTTTTACCTGAAACATTTACACAGCTGAGCCTGAAACAGGTTGATTTATGTTCTTTTCTCTTTGCCTTTATAGACACAGGTTATTTTCAAGCAAACCACAACAAGCACACGTTCAGGTGTTTTAATAATCCACTGGGCTTTCTACACAAAGGATTCAGTTGTAGAGTGTCCAGATAGATCAAGTGGACAGGCTTCATTCTGCAAAGCACACAAACTATTTCTTCTGAGCCTTTTCCTGGTTAGTTTAGTTGTGCAATACAAGTCAAGATTCAGTCTCATGGATCTTCAACAAAGAGTTGGACCATTGCTTTTTACATTTGAAAAATAGCATTTTGTATATTTAACAATAAAAATCAACATTAGTAATTGGATGAGCTCATTTATCCAAGAACAGACCAGAAATGAATAAACATCCATCGTAACTGGAGGGATTGGGAAAACTCTTCAGAATAAAGTAACCATATTTTCAAATTCTCTCTGGAATGTAAGAAAAGATACAGCATCAGTAGGATCAGGAAGCCATAAAAGCTGGTGGGGATGGGGACTCAGCAATCCCCTTAGCCTCAAATAATTTAAAGTGTCAGACAGGCCCTAGCCAGTTTGGCTCAGTGGATAGAGTGTCGGCCTATTGACTGAAGGGTCCCAGTTCAATTCTGGTCAAAGGCACATGCCCAAGTTGCGATCCCCAATAGGGGCGTGCAGAAGGCAGCTGATCAATGATTCTCTCTCATTATTGATTTTTTTCTCTTTTTCTCCCCCGCTCTCCGAAATCAATAGAAAATATTTTTTTTAAAAAATAAAGGTCATACAGAATATTCTGGGGTTTTCTGAAATCATCTTGGAGTCCATGTAATTGAAAGCACTTTTAGGAAGTGTCCAGGCTCCAGAGATATACATCAAAGCAGGACAGTGAATCCATGAAAAGGGTGACACAGATGCTGCTGTGTTGCATGGTCAGAGCTAGCCTAGGAAAAAGTATAAAATAGGTCAGAGCCCTAACCACTTTGGCTCAGTGGATAGAGCATCAGCCTGTGGACTCAGGGGTCCCAGGTTCAATTCTTGTCAAGGGCATGTACCTTGGTTATGGCCATATCCCCAATGTTTCTAACTCTCTATCCCTCTCCCTTCCTCTCTGTAAAGAATCAATAAAATATATTTTTTTTAAATAATAAAGTAGGTCAGATTTGGGCCACTTTCCTTCCCTCAACTCTCTGTGGGCCTGCTTTTTTTTATCAGGTTCAACAGCACCTTTCTATGTCCAGTTGTGTTTTCAGCTCATAAGATGTTAGTTGATAAGGGCTTAGAGTGGCTTCCTGTGAAGGGATTTCAACTTGACAGTTTTTCAATACTAGATGTTGCTGAAGGTTTAAAAACAGAAAAGAATAAAACTATTCAGATAGTGATAGGTAGTTGATTGATCTCTTTTGGACAAAGCACCCCCAAAATCTGAATTTCTAACCCAATTGTACACAAACTGCTAAACATCAGTTATTGTTAAGAGCTCCTGTATCACCACGTAAGGTCAGATAAAAGCCTTTACAATGACTTTTTTATTTATAGCTTTATGTTTACTCCTATTAACTGAGTTCAGATTAACCGGAGCTGAAATAAGTCCTAGCCAAAAGTGGTGATCTTTGCTGAATGTTTTTCAAAGCAAGGGCCCAAGGCCTTGGATGCATTACCAGTAAAGACAGCAGAATCTCCTCCTCTGGAGCCCCTGATCAGAAGATTGCCTGGGGCAGATGACATGACACTGTATATAGAGACCTCTAAAGATTCCACCAAGAAACTGCCAGGACTGATAAATGAATTCAGTAAAGTAACAAGATACAACATAAATATCCAGAAATCAGTTGCATTTTTATACATCAGTAATGAACTATCAGGAAGGAAAAGTAAGAAAACATTTCAGTTTACAACTGCATTAAAAGAAACAACACCTAGGAATAAATTTAACCAAGAATATAAAAGATCTGTACTCAGAAAATTATAAGACATGAAGAAATACACTGAAGAAGATACAAATAAGTGGAAGGATATACTGTGTTCATGGACAGGAAGAATTAACATAATTAAAATGCCCATCATACCCAAAGCAATCTATAAATTCAATGCAATTCCTATCAAGATACTAATGGCGTATTTCACAGAACTAGAACAAATATTCCAAAAATTTATATGGAACCACAAAAGACTCTGAGTAGCCACAGCAATCTTGAGAAAGAACAAAGTTGGAAGAATCACACTACCTGATATCAAACTATACTACAAGGCCATAATAATCAAAACCACATGGTGCTGGCATAAAAATAAACATTTAATCAATGGAACAGAATAGAGAGCCCAGAATAAACCCACACTTTTATGTTCAATTAATATTTGACAGCCTGGTCAGTGTGGCTCAGTGGTTGAATGTTGCTCCATGAGTCAGAAATTCAAGGTTCCATTCCCAATCAGGGCACATGCCCAAGTTGCAGCTCGATCCCCAGCAGAGGTGTGCAGGAAGCAGCCAATCAATGACTCTCTCATGTTTCTGTCTCTCTCTC
>PVJC01028954.1:0-22184 GCA_004026665.1 Murina feae | reverse complement strand
AGCACCCAGCCCTGGCCACAGCTCAAAAAAGAGAACAACATGCAGGGGAGGGCAAGAGTCTGAGAGATCAACATAGAGGGGGTGCCTGCTCCAAGCCTCCACAGTGTGCCTGGTGGCAGGTCCCCAGCAGGTAGACACACACAGGAGGACTGCTCCGAGCCTCAGATGCGGCTGGGAGCAGGTCCCCAGTGGCCACACACACACACACACACACACACACACAAAAGGCGCCTGGCGGACTGGGGCCATCATAGGACATCCACTGAGGGGTCCCAGACTGTGAGAGGGCACAGGCTGGGCTCAGGGACTTCCTCCACCCCGAGTGCACAAATTTTTGTGCACCGGGCCCCTTGTAAAATATTATAATAGGGAATGTCAAGAAATAGGAACATTATGTAGAGACTAGGGGCCCAGTACACAAAAATTTGTGCACTCGAGGAAGGAGGTCCCTCAGCCTGGCCTGTGCCCTCTCCCAGTCTGGGACCCCTCAGGAGATGTCCACCTGCTGGCGTGCCTGGCCAGCCTGGGTGAGGAGCTGATGGCTGTTTGCAGCTGGCCAAGCCCCCCAGGTGGACCCTCACCCCTTTGGGGTGTGGCAAGCCTGGGTGACAGGCTGAGGGCTGTTTTCAGGCTTCCCACAGTCCTCTCAGGTTTTGGGTCCCTTCTGGGGTGCCTGGGCAGTCGAGTCCCTACTGGGGTACCAAGCCAGCCTGGGTGAGGGGTTGAGGGCTGTTTTCAGGCTGCCCACAGCTCCCATTGACCCAAGGCTGGCTGGAATCAGGTTTTTGGGGTTTATTTATCTTCTATAATTGAAACACTGTTGCTTTAAGCCAAGGCCTAGGCAGGTAACAAAGCCTCTTGTTTGCTTCAGCTCCGTGGCTTCTATAATTGAAACAATGTTGCCTTAGTAGAGGCCCAGCCACTTAGGCAGGCAGTTGCAACGGAAGCCTCCTGCTTGCTCTAGCTCTATGGCTGCCGGCCTCCATCTTGGCTTGGTTAATTTGCATACAGCCACTCTGATTGGCTGGTGGGCGTGGCTTGGCTAGGGGCATGGCTTAGGTGTCTCAGAGTGATGGTCAATTTGTATATTACCCTTTTATTAGATTAGATTAGATATCCTGACATATGAAGGAATATGAAGAGTCTGAGAAATTACATGAAGGCCAGAATGGTTGGGACATACAGAACTAGGAGAGCAATTGCCAGAGAGGTAAGGTTTTTAGATTCTGTAAGTTTTACCTTTGGTGTCAGTCAAAGGCAGATTTATCTTCTAATCCCAGCTTTGCCAATCTTTGGCTGTGTACTTTTGGCAAGTGACTGAACCTCTCTGAGTTTATTTCTTAATATTTTAGAAATAGAGATAATAATAGAGTCAACTTCACAAAGTTGCTAAAAGCAACAAATGAAATATTTCAGGAGTGGCACTTAGCATAGTGCCTAGTACATATAAAAATTAAATAAAGATTAGTTATTATAACTATCTTAAATACTTACAGTTTTAATTCCTTATACTAAATTTAATTTTTTTACCTTCAAGTGAATTGATGTTGCATAATTTATATACTTATTATCCATATAGCGAGATGTAAGCTAAACTGTTTGGCTTTCTTTAGCAGAATTTGGGCTAGAAAAAAACTATTTTAAAGGATAGTTAAAATAAAAAATGTTCCAGTTGTCATGAAAAACCATTTTAACCCAACATCATTGCCTGTGCATGTGTACAGCATGCGTGCACTCACAACTTTTCTATATTCCAGTTGGACCAAGCCAGTAAATCCTGAAATAGCCCAGGTCACCATGTTATTCCCCAGAGTACAGTTTTGTTGAAACCCCAAATCACTGGTTTCACTACTCCAGAGTTGCCAAAATAACCCAAGAACTAGAGAAATGAATAAATTTCCCAATTTAACCTCAGTGATTGTTTAGAGCAGTGACTGTCATTCTAAGGAATGCTGTGGGTTAGTACAATGGATTGCCAAAGTAGGTGGCAAAATTCCTCCTTACACAGGTTAAG
The DNA here is from genome assembly GCA_004026665.1 of Murina feae. Lineage (NCBI taxonomy): Eukaryota > Metazoa > Chordata > Mammalia > Chiroptera > Vespertilionidae > Murina > Murina feae. The sequence goes on along the minus strand of PVJC01028954.1, from coordinate 20,170 downwards.
GTAGTTAGTGAGTACATAAGAATTCAGGGGGAATGCAATTTTTTACTTCGTTCCATGTGAATAAAAGAGAGGAGAATTTTCTTGTGTGTGTGATCAAGAGGAAGATAGCAATTATAATCAATTCTCAAAAAGACCATTGGGCTGAGCTGACCCAGTAGAAGAGGTAGTGCAAACCTATGCAGCAACACTGAGCAACAGGCTTTTGGCAGGGGATGGAAAATTAGAAGATTTTGTATAGATTATCATCTTACCGGGTCCACTGTAATGAACACCTTAGGAAGAATTTATTGATAGTCGGCACAAAGCCAGCATAGGCAGAGGCACCAAATAAATGAGTTAGGAGGGAGTCTATTTTCGGTGTTTCTGATTATTTTGCTTAGCTATCCAATCAAACAATTCAGTCTTTTGCCAAAGTTATCAGAATACTAAAAAAAAAAAAAAAAAAAAAAAAAAAAAAAAAAAAAAAAAAAAAAAAAAAAAAAAAAAAAAAAAAAAAAAAAAAAAAAAAAAAAAAAAAAAAAAAGATATTTAGTGATTTTCAATAGTTAATTGCTTTCTAAAACTATTTTATAAATGAATATAATTTTAACAGAAATATTCTGCAGTTGGCAATACAGGGTGGAGCAAAAGTAGGTTTATAGTTGTGAGTACGGGAACACAGAATATATTCTTTTTTTAAAATACATTTTATTGATTTTTTACAGAGAGGAAGGGAGAGGGATAGAGAGGTAAAACCATCAATGAGAGAGAAATACCGATCAGCTGCCTTCTGCACACCTCCCACTGGGGATGTGCCCGCAACCAAGGTACATGCCCTTGACCAGAATCGAACCTGGGACCCTTTAGTCCGCAGGCTGGCGCCCTATTCACTGAGCCAAACCGGTCAGGGCAATATATTCTTGTATTTTACTTACTATTATTTCCATACAAATTACTGTAAACCTTTTGTCCAACCCTATATTTGATGTTTCATTAAACTGAAGATAATGGAGAATCTTGTTTTTAAAAGGGGCTGTACATCCTATGAAGATTTGAACTTCCTTCCTTTTGAAATATGTGCTAACTGATTGTCAATTTTTAAGAATATATTTTATTGATTTTTTTACAGAGAGGAAGAGAGAGGATAGTTAGAAACATCGATGAGAGAGAAACATTGATCAGCTGCCTCCTGCACACCTCCTAGTGGGTATGTGCTCTTAACCAAGGTACATGCCCTTGACTGGAGTCAAACCTGGGACCCTTGAGTCCGCAGGCTGATGCTCTATCCACTGAGCCAAACCTGTCAGGGCTGATTAAGTCAATTTTAACTTCAAGTAATTTATCACTCTTACAAATTAAGTGACTTTCCCTTTTCTCTCATACAATAAAGCTATTCATCTAATCATGCTGCAAGTCTCTTGAGAGAACAGAACACTGGGTGTTTTATTCTGATTTGCTGTAAAGCTCAGGAAATTTGATTAATTTACAGCATTCACATAAGCAAGCTGTAAAATTATGAGGAAAAAAATCACTCTACTTTGCCAATACGATTGGCTTTTCATTATTCTGTTCAAAATATTATTAGACTATTATTGATAATATTATAAAATGAAAAAATGTTTAAAGTCTTCACTCAGTGTCCCTTATGATTTTGTCTGATGTTATAAACTAATGACCCGGTACACAGATTTGTGCACATTGATTAGAAGGTGGCCGGTGGGGCAGGACTGGGAAAGACAGGCCGGACATACCCTGGAGCCAACCTCCCACAGTCCTTCCCCAGCATCTGCGGAGCGAGCGGCTCTCTGACATCCCCAAGGGGTCCCGGAGTACAAAAGGGCACTCTGCAAGGTTGCTGTCATACAGGGTATGGAATGCAAGCACAAGTGTGCAGTAAACCATATTTGGGGCCAACAGTGCCCCAGCAACAACATAACCCACGCCTGAAGGTGGAATCACAAGGCAGGCTCCCTCCTCTCTGGTTTCAGGGTGCATCACCCAAGAACCGCTGCTGACAAGTCTCTGCAGCTCGGCAGCTCCTGTGTTGAGCATCTGCCCCCTGGTGGTCAGTGTGCGTCATAGCGACCAGACAGGAAGAGGGGCACTTAGTATATTAGCCTTTTATATGTGGAGACTAGAGGCCCGGTGCACGAAATTTGTGCACTGGGGGGGGGGATCCCTCAGCTGTGCCCTCCCAAGTGCAGGAGCCCTGCATCAATCACCCCAAAAAGGTAGGCCCCACCCACCCATCTAGGGCTCCTTGATGGATTTCTCTAAAGAAGTAGGCTCAAGGCAGGGGTTCCACCTCTGTGCTGTGCAGAGCCATGGGATTCCTGAGCCTTGCTGCACCAGGTCTACCTCTGCGCCAAGCACACAGCATCAAGTCTCCACCCATCTGCACATGTCTTGCCTCGCACACAGCCCCACCCACCCACACGTGTCCGCTGCACATGTAGCCTACTGATGATGGATTGTGATGGAGTGAGGGCATCACAACATGGGGGTGTGATTACCACCTAGGCTTTTATTAGTATAGATGTTACTAATTACAATGATAGCAACCATTTTGAGCAATTGCTGTGTGGCAGATACTATATTTAGTAATTGACATGGAATTAGTATTTAAGTACATTGTCTTTGGATTCACACAAATTCTGCTTTTCATTACACTTTAGGAAGAACATTTTAATTATAATACTTAGTCACCAAAATGTAGCTTATTTATGACTGTTGCAGAGAAAGCCTTGTGTAAGTATGCTCTGGGAACTGTTTCTTTATCTGAAAAAAAAATGGAGATGATAATGCCTACTGCATAGGATTGTTACTATGATAGAGAATTTATGTACAGGACTAAGTAGAGTTTTTAGGAAATTAATGAAAAACAGACCAAGTGTATATTTTTTAAAGGTGAAATTAAGTTCAAAAGCCATTACTTGTTAAAAACATAAAAATTCCGTTATGGCTTAAATTGTTCAAATAATGACCTAATCTTCTATTTCAATCCTTTTTACATATGCATGGCATTTGGCAAGCAGGCAATTTTAAAGTGTTAAATTACTTTCTGGAATTCATTTGTGCCTAATGATATGCTAGAAATTCATCCAGTTCAGTAGTTATAAGTTGGTTAATCATACACCTGCTGTCTGGAATATTTATTATATATTTTGGGCAATAATTTATAAGGCTATCTTATATATAGGTATCATAAAATATCTGAAATAAGTACAAGCTTCTACACGCTGATATTAAATACTGTAAGAAAACAGGTATAATAAAATGACCTTTTCCGTGTGATTGTACCAACATAATTTCATCGAGACTCAAACTACTGAGAAGTGAAGAGATACAGTTATCACTTTTTTAGATGTAGACCCTGCAATTCAGAGAAATATCTGGTCCAGGTTACCTAACAACTGAGCAGCAAAGCTGAATGCTTAGCTCCATGTTCAAAGGTTTAATCTATTCTGTACCCTATTTTCTGCTTCTTTGTCCTTGGAAGACAACTACATCGAGAGAGTGAAATACTGTGACAAAGAAAACAACAAAAAACATGGAGTGGACAACATTTTGTATAAAAGTACAAAATAAAACTGTGAGGCACACTAACATTGTGATGTATACGGAATTTATATAAGTCCTTTGGTTATATAATAGGCTCTTAAATCAGAACAGAATTCCTTTCCTATTCCCTTCCCATCTCATCCTATATAATAAAAGGCTAATATGCAAATATACCAGAACAACCGGTCACTATAATGTGCGCTGACCACCAGGGAGCATACGTGGAACATGGCAGGCTTTGGCCACAGCAGGATAGTGGAGCAGGTGAATGGCGCACCAAACCAAGGTGAGGCACCAATCGCTGTCATTGGGGTGAGCCTCTGGTGGTTACTGAAAATTCTTTGCTCCTGCACACTGCGGTGCCCAGTGCTGGTCCTGATCACTTGGTGCCTTCAGTGGGTGTGAGCGGCAGTTGTTGGCCCTGATTGTCCCTGAGGGCTTCTTCACTTCCCTCTGCTCCTGAGGGGCGATTGGGGCAGCAGCCGCCACTCCCACCCACTGACAGCACTGGCCCCACTTGCACCCACTGCTGGCGCCGGCCCCAATTGCTCCACACTATCAGCAAGTTTGAGTGGGGCCGGTGCCATCAGTGCATGGAAGCAGCAGCAGTGGGAGTGGGGCTGCTAGCAAATGGAACTGGGGGCCGCAGCAGGAGGAGCCAGGCAGGGGCACAGAGGAAGGGCTGAGACCCAACCCTGTGCCTACCACAGCCTTATGGCCCACAGTTCCTTTTTCAAGGTGCACAAATTCATGCACTAGGTACCCTATTTATCTATAATAATAAAAGGGTAATATGCTAATTAGATCATACATCTTCCAGATGTCATTCCAGACGTCCTTCTTGACAAAGCCAGGGCTGGAGGGAAGCCATCCTGGGTCCAGGGTGCCTGCAGGAGGCTTGAGGGAAGCCATCCTGGGTCCCAGGTCTCTACCAGCTGGCCCAAGGGAAGCCAGCCCAGTCCTGGGTGCCTGCCTGTTGTGGGAGGAGGGAAGCAGCCCAGGTCCTGGGTGCCAGAGGGAAGCCAGTGATGGCCGCCAAGGAAAGGAAGGCCTGTTCTTGCACAAATTTTCATGTATTGGGCCTCTAGTCTAATCTAATAAAAGAGCAATATGCAAATTGACCCTCATTCCATTACATCTAAGCCATGCCCACCAACAAAGCCACGCCTACCAGCCAATCAGAGTGACTATATGCAAATTAACCCAGCCAAGATGGTGGCCGGCAGCCACAGAGCTGGAACAAGCAGAAGGCTTGCCCCAGCGATGGAGGAAGCTAAGGTTCCTGTCTGCCTAGGTTGCTGTGACCTCTGCTCAAGGCAACAAAGTTTCAATTATAGAAGATAAATAAACCTCAGATATCGGCTTCTAGCCTTGGGCTCAAGGAAGCGCTGGGAGCCTGAGTTGTCAGGGGCAAAGTTTCAACTTTAGAAGTTAAATAAATCCCAGATACCAGTTTCCAGCCAGCCTCGCTGCAAACAGCCATCAGCCACTCACCCAGGCTGGCCAGGTACCCCAGTAGGGATCCCCTCCCTGAAGAGGATGTGGCCAGCCTGCAAACAGCCATCAGCCACTCACCCAGACTGGCCAGGTATCCCAGCAGGACCCCCTTCCCTGAAGGGGCTGTGGCCAGCCTGAAAACGGCCCTCAGCCCCTCACCCAGGCTGGCCAGGCACCCCAGGGGGGGACACCCACCTTGAAGGGGCTGTGGCCAATCTGCAAACAGCCATCAGCCCCTCACCCAGGCTGGTCAAGCACCCCAGCAGGGACCCTCTCCCTGAGGGGGATGTGGCCAGCCTGCAAACAGTCATCAGGCCCTCACCCCAGCTGGCCAGGTACCCCAGCAGGACCTCACCCTGATCCAGGACACCCTTCAGGGCAAACCAGCTGGCCACCACCCATGCACTAGGCCTCTATCCTTTATAATAAAAGGGTAATATGCATATTGACCTTAACAGCAGAATGACTAGGAATGACTGTCACTATGACACACACTGACCACCAGGGGGCAGATGCTCAATGCCCCCTGGTGATCAATGTGCTTCCACAGGGGGAGCTCTGCTCAGCCACAAGCCAGGCTGTCAGCTGCCAGCACAGCAGTGGTGGCGGGAGCCCCTTCCACCTCCTCAGCAGAACTAAGGATGTCTGACTGCAGCTTAGGCCTGCTCCCAGCTGGCAAGTGGATATCCCCCAAGGGCCCCTGGGCTTCCAGAGGGATGTCTGGCTGCCAGCTTAGGCCTGATCCCCTGGGGAGCGGGTCTCAGCCAGCAGGTGGACATCTCCTGAGGGGTCCCAGATTGCTAGAGGGCACAGGCCGGGCTGAGGGACTTCCCCACCCCGAGTGCACAAATTTTTGTGCACCAGGCCTCTAGTCTATATATAAAAGTGTAATATGCTAAGTGTCCCTCTATCTGTTCAACCAGTTGCTATGGCGCGCACTGACCACCAAGGGGCAGATGCTCAGTGCAGGAGCTGTCGTGACACACACTGGTCATTTACAGAGAAACGGTAGTGCAGACTTGGCACCAACAAAGCAACACTCTGCTTCCCCCAAGTGGGACACCATCACCATCCAGGAGTGACAACCCATCAAATCGCAGCCAATGCTGCCAAGACCCCATGACACAAAATGTGGTCCACAGCCCAGCCCAGCCTGGAAACGGTGGCTGTGGGTGCTGGGTAATGACATCATGTAGCAACCCCCAGCTCCTCTCCCTAGCAATGAGTAGGCTCCTTGAAGTTTCTTCAGCCCAGGAACATGACTTGCTTTACAGCCAGCTGGAAACATTTCACGCTGTAACCAAATGTCTGTGAAGTGTTTTCCCTGCCTCATCTCATTTGATCCTCACAGGAGTCCTGGAGTAGGCAGATAGGAGACTCGGTGGAATCCTATTTTCATTAGCTGGAAAACAGATTTAGAAAAGTTTAGAAATTTGACCCAACTGCAAAGAAGTAAGATATGGTGGACCTTGAAAATGACTTCAGTTTTTCTCACTGCACAGAATATAGTCAAACACTGCTGCAGTTAAATATTTTACCCTTTGTTCTCATTGCATGATCTACAATAATAATCTGGTTCATGTTCATAGTTACTGCTGTGTTGCTGACAATTACCTGAAAGAGAAGTTGGGGTGCTTCACTGGGCTGGAAAAAGTTTAGCTAAATCAGAAAGCAGGTCTAACTAAGCAAGTTTATTCTATATCTATAAAAGGCTAAGTGCATGCATCATACATATAAAGCTCTATCTGGCAGTAATCACATGCATGTGTTTTGTTCTGTCATTGTCGATTATGAATTTGGTTAACACTTCTATTATAGAGAAAGGGCAAATAGTGATATTAAAATATCTCTTCTAATTAATTTCCTTTCAATGTGCACAAATTCATGTACCAGGCCATTAGTTTGTTCAATAATTATAGATGGCTAAGCTAAAGATCAGGAACACTCAATACAAAATCTTAAGCATAAGAAATTTCATCATAGCATATTACACATCAATTACAATATACATTCACTTAGCACTTTCAGTTTCCATTTGGCTTTATAATTTTGATTTCTATGACTTCAGATTTTATAAATTGAAATACCTACTATATGTAAGTACAAGTAGGATTGTCAGTAAGCAAATAGAAGCAATTGCACCAGTCACAAATTTTCTCTTTACATTTCTTTTTTTCTTTTCATTCACCTGTTGGAATATTTTTATATTTGAACTAAGTATAGAAGGACTAAGAAAATTTAGACACAAATTTTAAATCATTAGACTCTAGGGATGTCCTAGAATTCTGGCCTTTATGCATCTTAATTAGCATAATTAAGAAAAATAATATAAAATTAGTGACTGTACAAAATATAATAAAATAGATGTGTGTACTTCAGCTACATTAACTGTGACTAGCCACCTTGTTATTTGTATGCATTAAAGATAATGGAAAGACTATGAAAATAATTATGTGAAAACTGAAGAGAATTCAAGAAAGCTTTAAAATGAGAGGATATTTACAAAATTAAGAAAGAAAGCAAAATAAATTCCAGATTTAATGGAATAAATTGTTTAAAGGTTTTTATTATTGTTGGTAGCCTAAAAAACTAAATTAGAATGTCCTGAAGTTTTCTGTAAGTCAACACTTCCATGACACTTTTTAAAAAATCTTTATTGTTGGAAGTATTACATATGTCTCCTTTTTTCCCCATTGACCTCTCCCAAGCCTCCACCACCCTGTTGTCTGTGTCCATGGGTTATGCATATATGCATACAAGTTCATTGTTTGATCTCTTCCCACCTGCCCACCCTCCCTGCCTTCCCTCGGATTTGACAATCTTTTCAATGCTTCTGTGTCTCTGCATCTATTTTTGTTCATCAGTTTATGTTGTTCATTAAATTCCACATATGAGTAAGATCATGTGATACTTCTTCCTCTGACTGGCTTATTTTGCTTAGCATAATGCTCTCTGGTCCATCCATGCTGTTGCAAATGGTAAGAGTTCTTTCTTTTTCCCATGACACTCTTGCTTCTACTATCATATTTAGTGGTAGTATGCTTACATGAATTGGATCTTGGTTGAAAAGTATATTAAAACGATAGAGTGTAGATACTGGGGGAAGCAATACAATTTCAAATAGTTTAATTAATTTAAAGATATGATCTATTCTCTGTCATTAATTGTTTATTAATTGATTATGTTTGGTTTATTTAAAGCCAAACTGAAGAGGACGCTAATTAGATAGAAGTTGATGGGGATATAGAAGAATTTCTACCTCAAGAGAAGAGGTAAGTAAATGCAGTAATGTTAAATAATACCTGGAATGGGAAATGGACACTTTTGCATAGCCTAAGTGATCCTAAAGAAAATCTTATATCTTATCAAATGTACTCTAAGATTTATAATTTACAAGCTATATAAAACTGAAAGGAAGAGAAACATGTATCATTGATGGTATCTGCCCCTGAAGAAAACTTTAGTTACCATTTTGGTTGTTTCTATGCATAGTCTGTGGTTTGCTTTACATATTTTTTATCAAACCCTCTATGCAAATTTTGTTCTGTGTTTTTAGTTTGTCATTATAAAAGTAAAAGGTTGTTACTGTAAATTTAATCAACATCTTTAATTCTTGCACAGTGTTTCCTTGAGGATATTTATTAGGGTAATTAATTATTCCCTTATTGTTTATATTTTTTTCTCATTTCACAAAAATAAATAATGATATATAGGATAGAGTGCAAATTCATTGGTGTAAATACTACAAGGTTTCCTGGTACACTTGTTCTTGACACTGTTGTAAGATGAGCACTATAATCACTGGTGAGTTAAAGTACTTGAATTGATGTACCATTTAATATTATGACTTTTTATTCTTGCTTATTTGTATAAAAACTGAAGCATCAGTGATCAGTTTCATGATTAGATCACCAGGTGCATTTCTCTCCTTATATATTACATTTTTTTAATTCATAGCCTGGTCTATGTTTTCTCCATCAACTTACAAAGGATCATTTTTTACTTCCACCTTTATACTTCTCAGTCACCTATATTCTGAGGCTTTTCCTGGGAAACCTTAGCTTGTCTAATTTAACTAACATTGACTTCCAATCTCTTCCAGATGCTAGTAGATTATAACAATACTACAGGCCTGGTGTATGAATTCGTGCATGGGTGGGATTGCTTGGCCTGGCCAGCAATCTGGGTGATCAGGAGTGTTTCGCCCAGTCCGATCGGGGCGTCCGGCTGTGGGGAGAGACTGCAGGAGGTTGGCTGCTCACAGGATGTTGGCTGTAGGAGCACACTGTCCACTAGAGGGCAGCTCCTGCATTGAGTGTCTGCCCCCTGGTGGTCAGTGCACATCATAGTGACCAGTCAACCAGTCACTTAGGCTTTTATATATAGATTTGGTACTTATTGAGCTTTTCATTCTGCCTCACAGCATATATAGTCCATCCAAATAAAATCTTCTTCATCAACATGAAATGGAACTTTTACAGATTTTAGTGTTCATAGTTAGATTTTCCAAATTTTCCCCACCAAAACAGAAAAAAAGGAAAACATCTATTTTGATTTTCAGCTCACTTTTAATTTTATGTTGTTTTATTCAAATTCTTTCTAGAAACCGTCCACCTACAATTATTAGTAGAATTAATGCTCCTATTTAAACTTCTTTTCAGAATTTCAACTTCCTCATAGTTCTTTTGGAAACTGTGGTTTGGCCCCTTCTGTGTGTATATTCACTCTGCTCATCATTAGGAGACAAGGAGAAAAAGCGGTCTCTCTGCTTATGAAGAGTTTTTGAAAAGCCATGTGGTTTTATAAGAACAATTTTTATGGTACCTTTGAAATAAACATTCTGGTGAAGTAGAAGGATCTTCAACAAACAGCAGCAAACAGACCAAATTCAGCAAGTAAAACACAGGTCCAAGTCTAAGTGCATCTAAATTCAAATTGTACCAGTGGCATTCCTGTGACATGTTTTGAAAGGCAGTGGGTGTCTGAGTTTCAGTTTGTTCAAAGGTGTTTTCATTGCCAGAGGGTACAGAGGTGGCAAGGGACACAGTCTCTGGAGGGAGAACAAATGGAGAAAGGTGTCCCTTCCCGGGCAGTCAGTTTGATATCTCTTAGGAAATGTTTCTTGACAATAATTATAAGAAAAATTTATTTCCAAATGTTTGACAAAATGGAAACTCTTGTATTTGCCAGGAAAATGGAACCAGTGGACCCTTTAATCTCAATATTTAATGGAGTCTTAAGAAAAGGCTTTAAAGGAGAAAAATGTGTGGATTATGCCCCAAATAGGCTATAAAGTCAATCTAACTAACAGACACTCTGCATTTATCCAGACCTACATTATTGTTTTTCTGAAATTTGGAGTGTTTTTGTTGTTTATTTTTTTAGCATTCCTGCCTTTCACTTAACTCATTGAGCTTTCCTTGTTTTGTTTTTCTCTTTACCAGAGGGTACAGAGGTGGCAAGGGAATTGTTTGGAAATTGTGCACTTAAAAAAACACACTAAAATTACTGTCACTGATTCTTGGAAGCTATACTTTATCCAAGTAAATGCTAATGAGAAGAGTGGCTAGAAGAAAAATGATCACAACAAGTAGCAGATGTAGTTATTTTTCAAACTTTTAAAGTTTATTTTAAACATGAAAGGCAAAAATATATGCCAAAAACAAGCACCACCCAACCAATAAAGCACATTTTTAAAAATCTCAGTGACATCATCTTTTATTTGATTTTATGCACTTTTGCCCCTTTAACTTTAATTCTCTTACATTTGCTAATAACACATAAAAATGACATATTAACTGCATGTGACAAAATAAATTTTTTTCTGTAAACCAGTGGTAATATAACAGCATTCTGCAAAGTTTCTTTATTTTCTCTGTATGATTAACATGTGAAGAGGAATTTCCATTTTTACCTTATAAGTCTGATAAATACTTGAAAGTAGTAGAAAACTATTCAATTCAAAATTTCATTGCATTAGAAATTAGCAGTTAGCAGTTGTTTTATTTATCTAGTCAACTCATAATTAGTTGATTGCATGTTAGAAATATTATCTGAGTGATCGTAAATCCAGGTTCTACTATTGATAAGCCTTTAAGCTTTGCAGGTGAGTTATTCAGAGCTAATCACAGGCACTCTCACTGTTCTACTTTTCTTCAGTCATCTACTCTAATAAAAGAGTAATATGTAAATTAACCATCACTCCAAGACACCTAAGCCACACACACCAGCCAAGCCATGCCCACCAGCCAATCAGAGTAACTGTATGCAAATTAACCCATCAAAGATGGCGGTTAATTTGCATACACAGGAGAGCGAAGACTAAAGACAGTGTAGAAGGAAGCCAAGTGCTGCAGAAGGGAACCAAGCAGTGGAGAAGGGAACGGAGCCGAGGCAGCAGAGACGGGAGTTGAGGAGGCAGAGACTGGAGCCAAGACAGGCTTCACTTCCTTCTCTGCTTCGCTCTGGCTCAGGAAGCCCTATTCTTGCAGGAATCGTCCTGCAATGGGCTACTAGTTGTGATATAAAATTCAGCCATGGCCCTCCTTTGTTTTTAGTATCATATTGGGTGATGGTTCTTTGTGGTAAAGAGAGCTCATAAAAAAAAACAAAAAAACCCCAGAACATTTAAAGATGTCATTATTATTTCCACATGATGACTATTTACTGCACTTGCTATTTAGATGTGTCAGAGGGTATTCAGATTAATTTGATGTAACATGGCGAGATTAGCAAACAACATCATTAGGCTTGGAAAAAAATCACTGATTAAAATAGCTAACATCACACACAAGCCAAAAAAAGAACAAGCAGGATAACACTTTCTCACAAACTTGTTTTGAGAATTTCTACAAAAACATTTTGACCATTAGTCAGCATAGCAATGTTTTTCAGATTTTTTTTGGATCATTATATATTCACCCAATAAAATCATGCTTTTGTTTGTTTTTAAAGTTGGTGCATGATGACAGGCTTGTGCTTCTAGCAGGAATAATATTTTTCTGGTGTCCTTAGTCCATCACTTCTTATTACAGTCATTTATAATTATCAGGGAAGTACAAGGTAAATGAAAATGACTTAAAAATTATAACTTACATAGAATCATTCTTAGACATTTTGAAAATATGGATTAATTTGTAGGGCCTCCAAACTGATTTAGATGTTGAGTCAATGCTAAAAAGATAAAATATTTAAAAAAACACATATACATATATTGTACTTTTTTTCCTCTATACCATGGGTATTTCACTCTTTTTTTCCTGCATTTTTCTTTTACTTTAAAAAATACCTTTATACTTTGGGAAATTTTCTTCAAACATATCTTCCAGCAAGTGAGTAGTTATTTTTGTAATATGCGGTTAAATCCATAGTTAGACTTCTTACTGCTGAGGTTGTATTTTTCCAAAAAAGTTACAGACCTTAGATTATTTTGATTTTTTTTTGTTGTTTTTTTTTTACTTTTCTTCAGTATTACTTTGATTTCTTTATAACTCTTCAAACATAGTAAGTACATTTATCATAATTATGTGTCTTGCACCCTCCTACTTGTATTCCCTGAGTGCTCATTTTTATTGTGTGTTATTGAGGTTGGTGTATATTTTTGCTGTTTTATTTCTCATATGCCACTTCAGTTTTGAATGACAGACATCAAATATGAAAACAAAATATAGAAATAATTTGTAGGCCTTTGACGATGTTCTTTGAAAGAAGAATTTAATTGCCTCTGCCAGATGACTAAGGTTGTGAGCAAATCAAAATCTAGTCTGCCTCCAGATTTACTCTTATTTTCAGTATATTGTTTTTTGGGATCCCAACCAGAGGAAAAAAAAGAGATGCCTGGTGCCTTCTTCTCATATGGTCTGACTCCAGTTTTTGTTTTTGTTTTTGTTTTTTCCGTTAGCACAAAGTTGTCAGAAAACAAAGCTCAACTCTTTAGATTCTCAACTTCCTCTTCTTAATTTAACATCACTTAGAGCAATGCAGCTTCCAATGCTGGCGTCACCTCACTAGGGTTCAGCCTTCTTTTGGATCTTGGCCTTAATAATTCTTCACTGTCTTATCAGCTCTCCAGGACCACCAAGTATATATTTTTAATATTTTATCCAGCCACTAATTATTCTCACTAAGACTGTTGGTCTGAATTACCTTGCTTGTGATTACTGGAAATGGAAGTTCCATTCTCATTCTGTCACCTTTTGTATAAATATATCTATCCCTTTGATAATAAAATAAAATTACAATTAAATCCTCTATAAAATAAAATAAAAATTGATCAGAAGTAAGAAACCACTATAAATTCTAGTTCAAAGTAGAGATAAGAAGAAAATATAATTGGAGAAGTGAACAAAGTTACAGATGTTTAATATGATAATTGGCCATAGATGTCCATAATTTCAAGTCTGACTAGACTTTTTATAAAAACCTTTGTATCCATAAACCTGGTTTTTATCTAATAGGAAAAACAAGTTAATGTCCCTGTTAATTGCTCACAAAACTTTTGTTTTGCTTTTAGCAGAGATATCAGTTTGAGCCTGGGCTCAATCCAATGTAGTGAGAAGTATGTATATGTATGTTCTGTGTAAATTCTACTAAAAGAGAATTGGGAGAAATTAAAGCTTGTGAGAATGGTGAAAACTGAGAATATGTAATGTAGAAAAATTACTTAAAATTTTATATTGGAAAAAAGTTGTAGTAGTTAAGAGTCAATTAGAGTTCATTAGAAAATATCTTGTGAGCCCACTATGTTAATAAGAAGTGGATTCTTCACCACTGCCACCAAAGCGACCCAACAGAGTGTCAATACCAGCAGTGAATATGGAGAGAAAAATTAATATTCATACCTAGTGCCCACATGTTAGACGCTGTTTTGCTCTACATTAAATGCATTATGTGAAGAGTAGTTGGTTTCATGCTTTTGGCTAAAAAAACATTACAAAGAAAAAGTACTTGAAATATTGCTAGAAAACAGAGACTCTTTTAAAATATTTAAGGTAGTGTTGAAAGAAGCCAGCTTTAAGGCATTTCCATTAGCTAAATTGGTACAAAGTGAGATTCAGAAATGGAGTAATAATTGTGGCTAATTTGAACAAATTGAATATGTAAAAATATACCACTTCTTAATAATACTTAAAAGGGAAAAGTTAATATGATGTATATCAAAACATAGTTGTAATACAAAATGATTGATTAAATGTTATTAAGAGATAAATTTTGACGAATCAGTCAATTGCTGGACAGTAAAACCTCTTAGGGAAACTAATAACAGTAGTCATAATAAAAATTAATATACTTATTATCTCTAATCCTGGCCCTAAAGGTTATCAAAAGCACTACCCAGCTTCTTAATCTCTTAGCTTCCTCTTCTGGAATCATTAGATATCAGCAGGAGAAAAGCAGACCTAAATACTAGATTAATTTATGGAATTCTGTCTTTTATTGGGTATAGGTCTCATAATTTAGTACTTGCAGGGACTGATTTCAGCTTCCAAAAATCTCAATCCTTGGGAAATAATTAGGCAGTCTTTGATTGATTATGCTTCTGTCCATCCATTAAAAACACAAAATCATTGCAATGTGCTAATAACTAATCCATAGGTTTCCAATACTGCTGATTGATGAGGTAAATATATAATAACTAGTAGCCCTGCCCACAAATCCATGTGCAAGTAGCTCATTGCTGCTTGCCTCAGCTGGCCGTCAGGCCTGCCGCAACTTATAGCTCTCCATAGCATGTAATTCACTGCCCCACCCTCCTGCTGTTGGTCGTTACGCAACCATTTTCATATTACCTCTTTATTATATAAGATAGATTGGTAGACAGACCAAGGAAAACTTGAAGAATTTGCCTTATAAAAGAGGTGGGGCTAAAAGTACTGTTCATAAGTGCTATATAAATTTTTTAATTGTAGGGATGAAAATCTTGCACTATTTCATTTGAAATCATGATGGTAGTAATAGTAAACATCACTAAAGTTACTGTTAATGTGACCTCATTTGAAAATAAATGCTCTTGATATTTGGGGTATTTGTATTTCACACTGGATAATGAAATAAATTCTGAAGACATAAAATTGTAGCACCATTGTTCTAGGGGAAATTTTGTTTGTATTTTAAAAATAAAGAATCTTTTAATGTTGAATTTTTAAAACCCCAGTGTATAAATTTTCTTCTATGGTAAATATATAATACAAAAATAGATTTTTTAAATGTTGTAACAGTATATGGTAAAATTCATTTTATTGTCATGCCCCCATAATGAAAAATAATCTTATCTAATAAAAGCATAATATTAAAATTGACTGTTTCTTTGGGATGCCTAAACCACGCCCACCAGCCAATCAGAGCAACTGCATGCAAATTAGCCCAGCCAAGATAGCGAAGGCCACAGCCCCGAGAGAAGCCAAGAACCAGGGTACAGCAGGGTACATGGCTTTGTAGGCGGCAACCAAAGGGGTGGTGAGCAGCCAGCCACCCCATCCCTCGGCTGACCAGCAGGTGGACATCCCCAGAGGGGTCCCAGACTGTGAGAGGGCGCAGGTCGGGTTGATGGACCTCCCGAGTGCACAAATTTTTGTGCACCAGGCCCCTAGTTTCATATAAATAGGTGTAGTGGGAATTTAAATTCCCATTAGTTGTGATGAAAATAACCTATCCCATAATTTGTTAATCCTCCTCTACTACATTTTGGCACTATTCTAAATGCTCAGCCTAAAGCAGTGAACAAGACAGAATGTCTCTGCTGCCATAGAGAGCTACCATTCTACGGAGACAAAACTATCTAAACATGAAACAAACAATAACTCATTGTCAGAGATTGTACTTTTACTTTCTTAGAGAATGTCATATATGAAAAGTCTCCAGCACATTGCCCCTTTATAATGGTGACTATATAATTTATTGTCTGAATCAGGGCACTTTAGAGAATAAAAAGGGATGTTGCCCTAACCAGTTTGGCTCAGTGGCTAGAGCATCGGCCTGCGGACTGAGGGGTCCCAGGTTCGATTCTGGTCAAGGGCATGTACCTTAGTTGCGGGCATATCCCCAGTTGGGGGTGTGCAGGAGGCAGCTGATTGATGTTTCTCTCTCATCCATGTTTCTAACTCTCTATCCCTCTCCCTTCCTCTCTGTAAAAAATCAATAAAATATATTTTAAAAAAGGATGTTAAAAGTATTCAAAATAATTTAAATATTTATTTATTGACTGATAAATTTGGTTTTATATGTCTGGATCCATAAAATACTTTTGCTTAAAAATTGTTTTTAAATATAATTTTCTCAAAATGAAAATGACATGCGTTTGTGTACATTAAAGCAAAAATTTGCAATGATAGGCTAACATTTAAAAAAGGCATCATTTAAATATTTATTCTTGATACATATTCACATACTTTAATCATATTTTAACTTGATTACTCTCTAATCCTTTGTTACTGATGTTTTTTCTGAAGGACTTATTTTTTTCAACTGGTCTTGTGTTTTTTTTTTCCAAATAATTCCAATATTCTAAAAAGTTCAATTTTATTAGTAGTAAATATGAAACATTTGACATTTTTAATCAACCCCTCTCTGAGGTCCATACTGTTTTTAATGGGGAAAATTTCTTTCTATACATGGTAATAGCCAAGCAAATTTTTTTCTAAATAGAGGATATTGTCAGTTTTTATTCTTTTCATATTGAAATGTATAAACATTGTATTTTACAGTTACTGCCTTTTTTAACCCGTTTTAGAATATTTCTTTGATAAGTATATTTTTAATCTCAAACTCCTAATTCTCTCTACTTATAATTCTTTTCAATATTTTACCAAATTTATATGCAAATCATAGGCCTCAATTTAATTCCACTCTGTTCTGGAATGTAAATTTTCCCAATTAAAAGTGGGAGCTTTTTCAAAAGATTCTTCCAACAGTCAAAATATCACAAAATACAATTACAGAATTTCAGAATTAAATCTTGTAAACTGATCTTTCATCATACAATTTGACATTTTCTCACTTGCTCTTGTAGGAATAATTTTCAATATCTTCTGATTTGTAATTTTTTATCCTCATCTGAGAATATGTTATTGTTTTTAATTGATTTCAGAAAGAGAGGAAGGGAGAGAGAGAAACATTGATGTGAGAGAGAAATACCTATTGGTTACCTCCTATACTTACGTTCCTGACCAGGGATTGAACCAGGAAAGTGCCCTGACCAGGAATTGAAACTGAAGACTTTTAGTGCACAGGACAATGCTCAAAGCAACTGAACCTCCTGACCAGGGCTTCTGATTTGTAAATTTTATCTGCAAATTGTTGATAGAAATCAAAATATTGATGGATAATTGACTAAGGAAGTCAAAAGGAAATTTCCTGGAGTGATGGAATTATCTTATATTTCATTGTATAATGGTTATATACAAACTAGAGGCTCAGTGCACAAATATGCGCATGGGGGAGGCCTAGGATGTGATCGACTGTCTGGGTGGGCAGTGAGATACCTTTGTGGGCCCAGGAGCCCGATCTGTCCCGCTGACATTCACACTGGTTGTCAAGAGCCACCTGGCGCTGCTTTTACATTGTTTCTTCCTTGTGAAGTGTCTAGGGAGGGGAAGCGGCCATGGTGCCTGAGGCTTATGGTGCTGTCGGGATCGTGCTGGAGGCACCAGTCTGTTGGTGTCTGGCCTATTCTTTGGCAATTGGAACCTGCAGAACTACTGAGGGAGTGAGTGACTGCTGCCGGGCTGGTGGGCTGACAGGTTGAGTTAGTCAGCTGAGCAGCGCTCCTGCTATGGGAGCACACTGACCACCAGGGGCAGCTCCTGTGTTGAGCATCTGCCCCATAGTGGTCAGTGTGTGTCATAGTGACTGGTCGATCGGTTGTTCCAGTTGTTCTGGTCATTTGGTTGTTCAGTTATGAGTCATTTAGGCTTTTATATCTATCTATCTAATCTAATAAAAGAGTAATATGCAAATTAACCCTCACTCCGCACACAAGCCACGCCCACCAACCAATCAGGAGCAAATATGCAAATTAACTAAGATGGCGGCAGCCATAGAACTGGAGTTGCCCCGAGCAATGGAGGAAGCCAGGGCCCTATGGGCCCTGAGCTCTACTCAAGGCTACAAAATTTCAATTATAGAAGATAAACAAACCCCAGACACCTGCCAGAGGCAACCCAGGCTTTGAGCGGAGGACCAAGGCAACAAAATTTCAATTTTAGAAGTTAAATAAATCCCCTAGGCACCCCAGTAGGTACCTGAACCCTGAAGGGGCTGTGGGCAGCCTGAAAATGGCCTTCAGCCCCTCACCTAAGCTGGCCACACCCCCATGGGGTGAGGATCCCCACTGGGGGGGCTTGGCAAACAGCCATCAGCCCCTCATCCAGGCTGGTCAGGCACACCAGCAGGTGGACATCCCCCAAGCGGTGCCAGACTGCAAGAGGGCACAGGCCAGGGTGAGGGACCCCCCCGAGTGCACAAATTTTTGTGTACCGGGCCTCTAGTGTATGTGTGTGTGTGTATATATATAAATGCTTTACCAAAACTCATTAAAATGTGTAATCAAGATCTGTGAATTTCACTGCATATAAATTTTACCATGATAAAAAAAATTCAACCAAAAAAACAAAGTAAGCAACTAAGTGCTTATGTGAGAAAACTTAAACAAATCAAAATAAGCAGTATAGCCCAATATCAATTACATAAATTAAAAATAAATGCACAGAAAACAACAATACATGTTTTATAAAATACATACTGAACATAAAAAATAACACTCAACAGTACTGAATGCATTTTTGGTTGTGGGGTGTGGTGGGGAAGGGAGTAGTATATAGAAGAAAAGGAGAATAAATTATTAAAATGTGAGTTTTCTTGCATGAACCTTTCAAGTACATTTTACTTTCAGGTATAACCTTCTGTACTAATGTCCAAAATTAAAAGAAAATTTGTTACTAGAATTGTATGAACAGTCTTTTTAAAGGAAATTTTACAAATATATTTATTTAAATTGGGAATCTGTCTCTTAGTTTTTTCAGTCTACTTAAGAGTAATATTCCTCTTGGACTATGAAAGTTCTATGAAACTTGAACTCTGAAGATTCTTTTCAATGTATTCAAAAGTAACAATAGATCAATAAAAATAACTCTAAAAACTCTAAAATCCACATGACTGATTTTTTTTTGTAAGAAACAGAAGGAGAGAAAATAGGTCTGTAGCAAAGCAGCTGAAACCCAATTATCTGTTTTTCACATCTACTGAATAAGAGATTCATACCTGCCATTTATAGAAGTGAAATTTTCACAGAATCCTGAGAGTGAATGTTCAACACCTTCATGGAATGCAGTTTTGCAAATGAGATGTGTATTTTAAAGTATAGGTTATTTGATCTTTAAGAAGAATATTTGCACAAGCATTGTAATTTGTATGTTAAGACAGAATTACAGTTCTGCATGGCAGAGTTTATACCTAAGACTATTCTAAGCTTTGATACTGTTTCATGGGTTTTTGGTTCCAAATTAGGTAAGACTGTGATTTTTAAATGATAGAACCAATATCACAGGGTTATAAACATGACACTGCAAAGTACCAGCATATTAACATGTATTAGTAAAACACTAATAAAACAGATTTGCAGATATTTTACTGAAATGTATGAAAAATCTATGCATTCTGTCTTTCTGACACAGTCTTTACAAGTTTTATAATACTGGCTTAGTAGTAGTATAAACATTTTTTGTTTGTTTTCATTATTTTTAAATGTGTCCTCAAAGTGGGAAATATCATCTATAATAATGTCTATAATAATAAAAGCATAATATGCTAATTAGACCAGAAGTCCTTCCGGACTCCGGGACTGTGAGGGAAGCTGGAGTCCTGGGTGCCAGAGGGAATCTGGTGCCAGCAGCCAGGGAAGAAAGGCCTATTCTTACATGAATTTTTGTGCATTGGACCGCTAATCTAAACTAATAAAAGCGAAATATTAAAATTAACCGTTTCTCCGAGACAGGGTAAGCCACGCCCACCAGCCAATCAGAGCGGCTGTATGCAAATTAGCCCAGCCAACATGGCGGCCGCCACTCACGGACCTGAGTAAACGTTTAGGCAGCGTCCGTTGCAGCAGGAGCGAAAGCGATACTGTTTTCGGCCCTTG
>PVJC01028953.1:0-22228 GCA_004026665.1 Murina feae | reverse complement strand
TGGGGAGCGATCAGAGGGGTGGCGGGTGGTGTGGGGGTGGGGAGCGATCAGAGGGGTGGCGGGTGGTGTGGGGGTGGGGAGCGATCGGAGGGGTGGCGGGCGGTGTGGTGGTGGGGAGCCATCGGAGGGGTGGTGGGTGGTGTGGTGGTGGGGAGCGATCAGAGGGGTAGCGGTGGTGTGGGGTGAGGAGCGATCAGCGGGGTGACGCGTGATGTGTGTGGGGTGGGTGGGGCGAGATATGCAAGTGGCAGGTGGCAGGTTGTGCGGGTACAGGCTGGACTGAGGGACCCCCGAGTGCACAAATTTTTGTGCACCGGGCCCCTAGTCCTATATAATAAAAGGGCAATATGCAAAATGACCCTCACAGCAGAACCACTGGGAATGACTGGTCACTATGACACACACTGACCACCATGGGGCAGACACTCAATGCAGGAACTGCCCCCTGGTGGTCAGTGCTCTCCCACAGGGGGAGCTCTGCTCAGCCACAAGCCAGGCTGACTGCTGCCAGCACAGCGGTGATGGCAGGAGCCTCTCCCCACTCCTCAGCAGCGCTAAGGATGTCTGACTGCAGCTTAGGCCTGCTCCCCACTGGCAAGTGGACATCCCCCAAGGGCTCCTGGGATGCCAGAGGGATGTCTGACTGCCAGCTTAGGCCCAATCCCCTGAGGAGTGAGCCTAAACCAGCGGTGGACATCCCCTGAGGGGTCCCAGACTGAGGGAAGGCACAGGCTGGCCTGAGGGATCCCCCGAGTGCACGAATTTTTGTGTACCTGGCCTCTAGTCATTTATATAATCCAAGTTACTTAGATAATTCAAGCTGTATTTCCCACAAGGCTTCTTTAAGGATTAAATGAGATGGACAGTGCCTTGCTTAAGTTCCAAATCCTGTAGGAAGAACTCAATATGGGCAAATCTCAGAGATATTGTGGGTTTGGTTCCAGGATTCCAGACAACCATAATAAAGTGAGTCTTATGACAAAGTGATCTGAATTGTTATGCTGGTGGAAGGTCTTGCCTTCAGTTTGTAAAATAAAGCAGAGTGCAATAAAGTGAGGTATGCCTGCTAATGGGCTGTCCTACCAATAAAGTTATAATTACTGATCAAGACGCTCAGCCTGCCCATAAAAATGATCACATATTCCTTTTTTAAAGTATTTTTTATCATTTATATTATTTGAAATGAACTTTTAAGAGCACAGTTTATATTTCCTTTTCCTTAAAATATGTATATTTAGAGAGGGAGGGAGAGGGATATATAGAGAGAAACATTGATATGAGAGGGAAATACTGATCAGCTGTCTCCTGCATGCCCCCGCCCAGTGATCAAGCCAAAAACCGGGGCATGTGCCCTGACTGGGAATCAAACCAGTGACTGATGCATGGGGTGATGCCCAACCAACTGAGCCACACCAGCCAGGACCCATTTATATTTTCTATTTGCCCAATGTATAGTCAGCAAAATCAATCACCTCTCACATGAGCAATTATAAAACTTATGCATTCATAGTTCCAAAGTCAAGTCCACTAAATTGTATAACACACTATAATTGTGAACCCGCAATGGCCAATGGCCATCTTTTCTTCTTTTGTCCCTCATTAAGAACTCCAGAGAAATAAATCACTCATTTTCTTCCATTTAAAAAAGTTCTCACATTTGCACAGTATTTTGAAAAAACATGTCAGTGGTAACGGATGACTACTCTTCTCTCCTAATTAATTTGAATGGTAGCACACAGAGTTTCATTACAAGCTATTCTGCACTGTAATGCAGTTTGAAAACCATATTCCATGAAAGTTAATATTTGCTTGTTCGCTTTTTCCAGTAATTACAGTTATTTTAGACAATGTTTTGAGTAGAAACCAAGTCAAGCTCACGAATGTGAGACCAACGGGGAATTGCAGGACTTGATGATAGCCCGCCAGCTGCTCTCACAATGAGAACTTAAATGGCCATGACTCAGACAGTGTGAGGTTCGCAAAAATGCCGCAAAGTCTACAAATTCAGTCCCCACAAGAAGAGCCGATGGACTGCTCAGAATTATACTCCCACCTTTTACATCAGTGACGTGTTTTACTTGAGGGAATGCTTACTCTTTTTATGATAAATGTTCACAGCTTTTTGTCAGTTGTCAGTAGATGACTAGGCTCCCCAAGCAGTACACTGCTAAGATGGAAAGCAATGGAGGAGAGTTTAATATTGTAATTCAAACAGCTGGCAAAAGAGTTGATCTAATGTATATTTAATCATCCTCATAATTATTACTGTACTGCTTGGTAATTAGGTGTGAATGATAAGTGGTTCATGTAAATGAGCATATTGCAACTATTACCAATATAAAAAAATGTCTGTAAGACCTCATAATTTGCAAACTGTGTACACACACATTATCTCACCTAATTAATTTTACTTTTCTTTTTTTCTTGACAAGTCCAAGATTTCAAGGGTCACGATGAGGGGCGGGGAGAGAGCAGGCAGAGAGAATGTGGTAAGAAGAAAGAAGAGCTCAGAGTCCTTGAAGTGTCATCGAGGGAGGGTTTGAGAGCTACATCAACCTATGTTAAAGCCCAGGCTCTCCCATGGCTTTGCTCTGTGACCTTATTACACAGCATTCTGATATTTCCTGAATCGGGGTTTTCTCACCTGTCAAAGAGGGTGAGGGACAGCATGCCATAGGTCAAGAAAGACTAGACCTAATTTTATTATCTGCTGTGTCCCTTACCAGTTGCTACAAGGATTGAATATATGCAATAGGCCTAAACAGTACCGAAGCTGGGATCAAGAAGCATTTGTTTGCTTTCCTTTCCATTTCAACCTTTAACATTTATAAAAAACAAAAAACAAAACATTCCTTTCTCCTATTGAAAGGTACAAGGAAGTTGTTCTGATTGTTCTAGGTCCCTATCACTGAGAAATCAGGACACAAATAAAAAGTATAAGGAGGTCTAGTCTTTCTTGACGTAGGACAGACTGGTTCTTAACTTCTGTAGTGAGATTCATATATCAAAATAAAAGTGAAAAATGAGATAGAGTATATCCTAGATAAAAAGGAAAAGAGAGAGATGGAGGTGTGTCAGAATCTTTACTCATCCAGGAAGTAGACGAGATGTACTGAAGGCAGAATCCAGTAAGCTCTGTCTAGTAGGGTCAATGTGACACTGTTCACCTGAGGGCCAGGCCCCTGCTGCCAAAAATCACTTAAGCTTAGACTTTACCCAAGATGGCATGCCACAAATTAGCATTTAATCTAGAGCATCAGTAACATGGAAGAATGTTGTACGTCACTCACAAACAACCCCCACATGCATATCCCACACGCATATCCCATACAATCACTAAACTTGCCTTTAAATAGTTTGCAATATCCATGTGGATTAATGATATTAGTGCCTGTCTCACAAGGCTATGACAAAACCAAGCTAAAGCAATAAAACATTGTAATTACCAACTGTAAAAAGGAATGCGGCTAGATAACATCGCCTATAAATTAAACTTCACCATATGGCCTTCAGATGAGTCACATACTGACAAGCTTGGCAACGTGTTCTATCAAAGAATATGTTTTTAGAGTGGGAACAAAATTGTATATTTCATTATTTGGGGGCTGGAAATCATCAATTGGTGAAAGTTAATTCATCATATATGAGTCTATAAATAAATTAAGTATATGTTTACATACAGTCATGAACATATAGTCAGTCCCAACTTCTCTATATAGTTACAGTTCCAACACGATCCTTCAGGAAAGTGCAGAACCAGCTCTTTCTATTCTTCTTCTTCTCTGACCCTCTGCCTCATTTGACGTGAAATTTTACACCTCACCTCAGAGTGAACATTAAACAGATTGACAACCCCCATAAAGTGATTGTTTTTAACCCCTAGGACTCTGGGTCATCCTGGCAGTGAGGTGGCTGCCGCCTGATTCTGGGGTGACTTGTCATAGCTCGGACTTCCTGACTAAACACAGTCCTGCTATCACTGTTAACTGTAATACTTTTGAAAAATCCTGTTTAGTGAGAGTTTTGTAGTTGTCATTTCACAACAATTTTCCCACTCCTCCAGCACAGATGCTGATCAATGACCATATTCCAAAGAAAAAAGGGAATTTACAGCTGGGCTCTCAAAGCTGAAGGTGAGCCCCATCATGTTGCTATGAGACCCAGAGAATATCAGGAAGAAGGCTAACAGGCATTCCTTACAGGTTGCTCCTTACCTTATATAGTGAGATTCATACATCAAAATAAAAGTGAAAAATGAGATAGAGTAGACTCTGGATAGAAAGGAAAAGAGAGAGATGGAGGTGCGTCAAAAATCTTTACTCATCCAGGCAGTCGACCATATGTACTGAAGGCAGAATCCATAAGCTCTCTCTAGTAGGACCAATGTGACACTGTGTGTGTGTGTGTGTGTGTATATATATATATATATATATATATATATATATATATATATAATGCATTATATTAATAAGGTATATAATTTCATTAAGAACATGAGTATGAATGCATTATCATTGTTAGCAACCATCACATTCTCACGGGAAGTGCAACTTCTGAAAGGGAAAGGCAGCTGAGGGAGGAGGGCAGAAGAGCGCTGGACTCCATGACCCCGACGAGTGCCTCTGACCTTTCCAAATGAAGATACTATCAGCTTCCTCAGAGGACTTCGGAAGGATTCGATAAAATACCATCCCATTGGGAATGTTTGTGAATGAACTTTGTTTGCAAAATACTCAGCGAGCTCCTTTCATAGTTTCTGCTAATATTGTCTTCAATCGCCTTGGCTGGTCAGGAATCCTGCCTCACCAGAGAAGAAAGATGAGGCTAATCCTTCTCTACTAGATAGCCTATGTGGGGAGCAAAGCACTAACGCCTTTCCTGCACTGTCGCATTCACAAATTGGAAATGCACTTCCAAGTGAGGAAAGCCTATTAGCAACTCTCAGCAAAAGAAGAATAAAAAGGCTTCAGAACAAATAAGTCAGCTTACTCTGCCTCAGCTCCAACATTCACTGCATCGAGGAGAACCCTGGACGGTACAGGGGAGCACTCAAAACCATACTGGGCACAAGCCAGGCTTTAAAGGGGCGGGGGAGGGGGAATATGCATTGCAATTTCAGATAGGTAGTTCGCTGTCTCCAATATTGCTCTTGGATTCTGAGAATATGCAGCTTCCCATTATCTCCTGATTAAAGTTGTTTTTAATGCCCCCAAAAGCAGTGAACTAGAAAAATTGGATATGCATAGCATACTGTCTCTTGGAGCTTATCCAGTGTACACCTTGCAGCTTATCCAGTGTAGCACAGTGGGACCACTTAACTTCAACACAGCCAGAAGGTGCATTATAAGCCACTACACTATCCTCGCCTCCATACTGTCAACAGTAATACGGAGCATGATGTCTACTTTCCAGAGCTGTTGAGAGAATCCACTGCCAACAGGTACACAGAACGTTCAACACCAACTGCCTCCGCTCAGAATGGCCTCTGAGAAGTGACGTCCTGGTAGCCTCCATATTTGCAAGGAGGCTTCAAATGACCCCATAGAAAGGGACAGGTTCAACCTCATGTTTCTTCTGCGGGGTCTGAGAGATAGTTCCACATCAGGAACATGCCATTAATTCCCCAAATCCCAGCCTAACAAAGTCAGATTTTCTAAGAAGATAAATAACATTTGCATCCAGAAAAACATGGAAACCATGTAGAATGTTACACTGTGCAGAGTTAAAATAGTTGCCACCAGCTCCTCCGAAAGCTGGGACAGAGAAAAAAGGAGTCGGGCGCATTTTGTCATGGGGGTGGACGTGAGGAAGACACTGAGATCCGCCTGGCCTTCTGAGAGCAGGAAGCACTCAGTGTGCAAAACATGCTGCACATTGTCCTCAAGGCCGATGGAAAGGTTTGCACAAGGTGAATGTGTCTAGAAAGTTCCTTTTAGAAAGAGCATTACGCTAAGTGAAATAAGCCAGTCAATGAAAGAAAAATACCACATGTCCTCACTCATCTATGGATAATAAAGACCACTATAAATTGATGAAAATAAACAGATACAGAGGCAGAACAGCATTGAATGGACTGTCAACCTACAGCTGGAAGGCTGGGGAGGATTGTGGGGCGAGTTAAGAGATCAAATGAAGGACTTGCGTGCATGCATATGAGCATAATCAATGGACACAAGACACTGGGGGTTAGGGGAGGAGGGGGGAAGGTCAAGGGAGAAAAATGGAGACCTATCTAACACTTGTTATAATACTTTAAGCAATAAAACAAATTTAAAAAAAAGTTTAGCTTTACCACAGTGATGCGATACACAGCACAGGGAATACAGTCAATACCATCTAACTTTATCCAGTGATGGGAGGTCACTAGAATTGTTGTGGGGATTGTTTTGTAAGGCATAGAGATGTCAAACCACCATGCGGCACATTTGAAATGCATATAATATTGCATGTCAACTCTGAGACAGAAATAAGTGAGACAGAAATAAGTAAACTGAATGCAAACTTAAAAATTGAAAAAGTTTAGCTTTAGTTTTAGTAAAAATATGTATTTTTTAACCCACCCACCCATGAAGGGGTCTCCTCAAAATTAGCCCTTGAAATAACTCATTTACTCATCACCTGCAACAGCCCTTCAGAGCAGGCAGCCAACATAAAGAAAGGCTAACAAGTACAAGTGTAAATGGATACAGGCGGCTTGAGAGCAATTCTGAAAATGTAAAAAGCAGCATAGGAGGTTTATCCATAAAATTGCTATTTTAGTTCTAAAACGAAATTCTTGGGCAGTGAGAGAAAGTCCTTGGCCCTTAAAAAGCCTCGACTCTTGGCAGAGCTAGGGAAGGGATCTGCTAGCTCGTGCCCGCAGAGAAGGTCTGACTCTGCAGGCAGGAGAGCCATTGAATGCAGGCTCTGCCCCAGGTCGCATTGGCTTCAGGCCTTAGTTAGATAAGCTTCTAGCTAATGGGAGATGCCCAACTGCCAGTTGAGCAATTTGTCAAAGCTGCTGAATGCATGAATGACTCTTTTCCGGATCTCACAGGGAACTGCCCTTGCTTCCCTGTCGCCCTGGGTGAAGACACTGGCTCTGGCCCCTCTGTCATCTATAAGCAATGTGACAGGAAGTGAGTTAAACTTTCTGGTCCTCCACTTCTTCATCTGTAGGATGTTTCAAGTGTCTCTGGAACTTATCATGAAGTCCAATCCCTAGTGTGTAAGTGAGAGATATTTCACATCATGCTTTGCTATTCAACTTAATGATGCCATCATTAACATGTATAGGGGTGGGCAAAAGGAGGTTTACAGTTGTGAGTATGTGAAAGTTTATTTTTATATTGTTATTTATTAGTTAGTGTAATATTTCCCACATGGACAACTCTAAGCCCACCCTGTATTTTCCCTATAGATATGTACATCCCATGTCACGTTTTCAATAACTTGATTGAGTATTATGTCACTTTCTGATATTTATTATATGTTTCCTATTGCTATGAATTATCTTTTCTAATCTATAGTTTACATATTTGCATTGATTTATCATTATTGGTTTATTTCTTTTAAGATTGTTCCTTCAAAGAAAATTCTGATTAAAACCACTGAAACCCAACCGACATTTAGGATGTTTTAAGGTATTTTTGAACCGGCCAGTGTTGTTCAGTGGTTGGGCATCAACCTATGAATGAGGAGATCAAAATTCTATTCCTGGTCAGAGCACATGCCAAGGTTTTGGGCCAGATCCTCAGTAGAAGATCAGCAGGAGGCAGCCAATTGATAATTCTCTCATATCAGTGACGTTTCTATCTCTCTCTTCCTCTCCCTTCCTCTCTGAAATCAATAAAAATACATTTTAAAGTTATTTTTGTTTTTTAATTTAATTTTATTTTCCCTTTATTGATTAAAGTATTACATATGTATCCTTATCCCTCCATTGACCCCACCCCACCCCCCACTCATGCCCTCACCACCCTGGTGTCTGTGTCCATTGGTTATGCTTATATGCATGCATACAAGTCCTTTGGTTGATCTCTTCCCCCATACCTCCACCTTCCCCTACCTTCCCTCTGAGGTTTGACAGTCTAATCAATGCTTCTCTATCACTGGATCTGTTTTTGTTAATCAGTTTATGTTGTTTATTGTATTCCACAAATCAGTGACATCATGTGATATTCATCTTTCTCTGAATGGCTTATTTCACTTAGCATTAATGCTCTCCAATTCCATCCATGCTGTTGAAAATGGTAAGAATTCCTTCCTTTTTACAGCAGCGTAGTAACCATTGTGTAGATAGATGTACCACAGTTTTTTAATCCATTCATTTGCTGATGGGCACTTAGGCTGTTTCCAAATCTTAGCTATGGTGAATTGTGCTGCTATGAACATAGGGGTGCATATATCCTCTCTGATTGGTGTTTCTGGTTTCTTGGGATATATTCCTAGAAGTGGGATCACTGGGTCAAATGGGAGTTTCATTTTTAGTTTTTTGAGGAAACTCCATACATACTCTTCTCTACAGTAGCTGCACCCGTTTGCATTATTTTTGGATTTTGTTTTTATTTTAAAACTGACAAATAGTTTGTGAAATCACGAATAGAAATTAAATTACTAATAACATGCTTTATCTGGAATTTCCTGTAGAAAAATATCATAACAATGAAAATGAAATTTTAAATTTAAAATGACAATCTTATCCAGAAAGTAAAAATGTATTTACACATTCAATATATCTATTTATGAGCAAATGAGATCTGTCACGCCCAGTAAGCTGGAAAAAAAAAATTCCAGCAATGTCTCTGGGCTAGCTGTGTTTTCTAATCGCCACTAAGTTGAAAAAATGAAAGAGGCTGAGGCTGATCATTTTTCCAGAAAACAGATAACCTGGGCATTTCTCATCAATAAAGTGTGGTTTTGGCAGATGACACTGACAGCCTACCCTGGAGGGGCACCTTCCAGTGAAGAAAAAAGGGTTGGTTGACCCCTTACATGATGGCTCATCTGTAGACTATTGATGGCTACGGAGATTGTGGTGAACATTTAACTCTCACAAAATCTTGAAGTTGAAACAAAATGCTAGTTCCATGCAGAATCTATTACATTATTCACATTTGAAGTAATCAAAAGAGAATATCGCAGGGAAACCCTAACGTTTAGGAAGTACTTGAGAGAGTAGGATGGCAAGAAAATATTTCAAAAATTCTAAGAGTGGACATAACGTATTTTGTTAATGTCTTACCTTTCTGTCCATTATGGAATGGCTCTCTTGGGTCTATTCTTGATTGCCTCGCCCCGCCCCCATATTTGCAAACATATCAATCCTAACCAGGTTTCAAGATCTAGTTTAAATGCTATCCATTCTCTGAGAACAATGTGATTCCCTTATTCTCCTCTGGAATTAATTTTTCTATTCAATGAGGGTTCAAAATGTTCCTTTTGTAGGAAGCTTCCCCAAACACGGGCTGTGTAACATTGAGTGAAATACTTAACCTCTCTAAGTTTCAGATCCCCTATTTAAAAAACATGGCTAATAATAGTATTTTATAGACTTATTATGGGGATTGAGTGAGGTCAATTCATGAAAGATGCTAAACTATCAGTGCTGCTTGGAAGAGAGTCTTTCCCTTGTGAGTGCTGCCTTAAGTGCTCGTTTAATAAATGAAAGCAGTACACCGCTGATGTCACTCATCCCCGTCTTCATCCTCTCCTCTGTCCTGGATGCTTCCCCACATAAACACAATGCTGTAAAATCTCCATATTTACGCAACTCCACGTATCTTTCAGGAGCAGTTATAAATGTCTGCTGGGGTAAGAAATGGTCTTGGGGTCTCGTTAGGGATTAATCATTAACAAACAAAGACCAGCTTGAAATAACCAGCAGGGAGATTTTTCTCCCGACATATTATTTTCTGGGTGTGATTCTAGACTACCAATTCTTAGGCCTCTAGTACACACACAGTGGGCACATAGTAAACATGTGTCAGGTGAATAAGATGTAGTGGGCAAATATCCCTTTATCTCAAAATACTAAAATGTCTTTCATATTTTACATGAAATAACCCCCCGTTTCTACATTATCATATTCAATACAAATGTGTATCAAGCACATGTTATTTAAACATTTTTTAATTCTTTAAATGTCTTTGGAAGACTGGTGCATGCTAACTATAGGCCCTATTTTATCTAATTTACCAGTTAATCAACAGGTGTCAATTATACCCCAACTAGGGGTTAGCATGATGCCAGTGGAAGACTGTATTTCAAAAGAAGCATAGGACGTAGTCTCAATTTACAGACTAATGGATTAAGGGCACAGCTAGTAGCATGGTCTCAGACTATGATTAAAACCGTGAGTGGTACAGCTTGTGAGTGATCACAGCACCGAGAGCAGGACTAATTGGCTGGTGGATAGGAAGGATTCATCCGATGACACCTGGGCACAGAAAGCAAGAGACACATTCATCTTCCTACATCACCTCTCACGGGGCCTCATACAACTTCCTCACACTGAACTGAATTTAATTCCTCTGACTGGCAAAGGAGGGCCCAGAGGCAAACCTGCAATGCTCAGTGGATGGAGAATGGGGGATGTCTCAGGAGAGAGGAATCATTAGAATGGGGATTTTTAGGGGAAAGTAGCCCAACTTGCCCCCCATGTCTCAGGTCTGCAGAGTGTCCAGCCAACTTGCCTTGTGTTGACTGTCACCCTTGACCTGATTCCCCTGACCACCCTGTGACCTCTTCCCAATCCTCTGGTCTTCTTTCATTTAGTACACAATTCTTTTCCATTTGTCTTCAATACTAGTTTCCAAATAAAATATAAACTAAGTTACTGCATATTTCGAAGTGGTTCACTCAGGTTTTAAGTTTCAAAGCTGATTTTCCTTAGATGGTTTGTATATTTCTTTCAGCCCCCCCCCCCTCATTCAGAAATGATTAGGTAAGTTATATTAAACAGTTCCAAAAGAAGGCGCCTTTCTTCCAGATGTTTTCCCTCTAATTCCCCAAACATTTTATTATGATTTCTTCTCTCCTGAGTCTAGCCAGAAACCTGGCCTCCTTTGACACCCAAACATACCAAGTTATTTAAAATACCCTCCAGCCAAAATTAAGGAAGGGTCAGTGAAATGAACTCCACATGGGACGTAAGCGGAGCACAGTGATTTCTTTGATGCCGAGGAGGAAATGAATGCTGCTGCTCTTGGACCGTCAGTTGCTTTGCCTAATCTGCTGCTGGACTCTGTCAGAAATGAATGTCTCTCCTTGTCAGATTTCCTCCTATCTCTCCATGTGACTGACACCAAAACATAAGATTTAGCTGGCAGAACAAGAGCTTATCTCATTCGGGAAAAAAAAAAAGGAAAAGTCAACATTCCACAGAAAGAGAGGGCACCTTCCGTTGGGATTAAGAGGAAAGTAAGATTAGAACCTTAGCACTCTCGGGCTGCACACGGGGAAAGACAGGCACACACACTATTTTCAGGCTGCTCTCATGGAGTCTTATTTGGACTGGAACCCTCTGAAAGGAATCAATACATCAGGAATGGGCGTGCTACAGGAAGGCGATGGCTGCTGGGTATAAATATGGTGAGGGCAGCCCTTTCTGCTCGCCTCCCAGATTAGAGGTTCAGTGTTTAATTGACCATGGAACAAGAGGAACATTGTTTGGGGAAAAGGCACCTCTGCTGTGGTCCACGGAAACTGTTATGGCATCTTACCTCTGCGGAGACCTGTGTGTACCTGCGGTTTTTCAATCCAGATTTCTAAATTTGTTGCAAAAGTGAACTCAAGAGTAAAGCAAAATCCATCAGCAAGGCTATACTTTTGCTAATACCAACAAGCAGGGCATATACTAGCAACATTCAAATAGGAATTCAGCAACTTGGCAAGCATTTCTGGAGAGAGAGAGGAGAGAGAGAGAGAGAGAGAGAGAGAGAGAGAGAGAGAGAGAGAGAGAGAGAGAGAGATGGAGAGAGATGGAGAGAAAGAGAGAGAGAGAATGAGAGAATCATTAGATACAATAATTCATGGACATTCCTGATGAGATATGTTCCAAGACTTCGATAAATCCCAAATTTATGGTATCACTATGCTATACTATTTCCACCGAAAGAAGTAGCTATGAATAACTCACAAGGATCACTGTGTATGACACAGAAATGAAAGAAAAAAAGCACCGTACTGCATAGCTGCTCTTGTTGGGGCTGCAGTTAGGTTCACTCACCAAGACACCACTCAAAGTTAAGTCTCAACAAAATGAC
The DNA here is from genome assembly GCA_004026665.1 of Murina feae. NCBI lineage: Eukaryota > Metazoa > Chordata > Mammalia > Chiroptera > Vespertilionidae > Murina > Murina feae. Next base: position 9,983 of record PVJC01028953.1, on the reverse strand, counting down.
AACTCGCCGCAGACCACCATCCTTTATGGTCTTCTTCAGATAGACAGGATGGTGCCTTTAATTCATGAAGACAAGTTTATTCTCTATCCCTAAGAAGGCAATGCAGCCAACTGTGGGTAGTTTCGTGAACTGTTGAGAAAAAGCAATCTCTTTCATAAACCTGACACCCTATATACCCATTTGCCTATCCTTTCAGATAGAAGAAGTATGTGGTGGAGATTGTAGGTTGAGCAGGATGACAGCACCGGAAGAGGAATGGAGAGTACCAGGAAGCGTATGACTCACGGTATTCTCATTTTCTTGATTTTTTTTGTGTGCATTTACATAGAGGTTTTCCACAAAACTCATTCTTGACTTTAACTGTAATGTTCAATGTAAGAGTTCTTTACTGAGTTCCTATTATTACAGAGCACTTATATCACAGGATTAAGGAGGTACAAATGAATGTGCGATGTCCTTTGAGAGGCCAGAAACACACACATGTGCACAGAAGAATAATGCACATCAAAAAAACTTACAGGCTTTAGGACCAAGCTAGGGCTACAGGCATACACTATAGGTGACCGAGATGTTTACAAAGTTGCTGCTCTGAAGCACAGGCAATGAATCCAGCAAAGGCAGAGAGACATGTTTGTGCAGGGATGGGGCTTTATAGGGTCAGTGATGAGACAATCTACTGGAACTCAGGGCTCATTTAAAGGCAGGCATGAAAGTCACAGATGAAGCAATCATTACAATTTCAGCAGAAAAAAAACCTTTACATTCTACCCCACTGAAATACCAGAAAAACACTGACAAAAGAGCATTAACAAATATACCTTCATAAAAATGTCAGTACACACATCACAGCAATTAGGCATGTTGTATGCCTACTATGTGCCCAACATTGTCCTAGCATGGACACTCCCCTCTGTTATTCCCTGTGATGTTGTTTAATGGACTCCTTTCTCTGGGTCACACAAACTGTGAATTCTGAAGTTCTCTAATAATTATTTTACTCTCAGTCCACATGAAATGTTTCAATTTGACAATCACTGATTTTACCTATAGATTTTGCCTCATCTACCCAATGCTTCTGTCTTAGATGAGAACTATATTATTTCACATGTGGATCCCTGCATTATCCTCCAGGTTCCAGGCTCACTATCTTTGAGTAAAACCTATCCTTCCCCCCTCCAGGGCAGAGGGGTAGGTGTGTTAGCACTGATAGCAACAGCGACTCTCTATTTATATGTAATGACTATGTCATGTTGAGTGCTTACTAGATAAAGCTGTTTCATTTAACGCTATGGATGATATATTGAAAAAAGAGGGAACTATGATTTGGAGGGACTGAACATTTTCCCACCAGGTTGGTATAATTAATAATGGATGGAGTTAGAATTTCAAATAAGGTCTAACTCAAAGCCTAAATTTTTTAAGATCATGAATCTAGTCACAATATTTAACTCAGTGCCCCTTTCTATAAAATAAGGCACATATTTTGAAGTACTGGCATTGGGATTCTGGGATTAGCAGGTGTGGGTTCAGAGTTCCACCCTATTTACCAGCTGTGTGAATTTGGGCACGATAATAATATCTCCAAGCCTCAATATGTCTTTTATAAAATAGGATAACATTACTTTCCCTACACAGCATTATTGTAAATATAAGAGAATGCATGTACAATGCTTACACAGAGTAGGTGCTGAATAAGAATGGATGAAGGAATAAATGGAGAGATAGACTAATAATGGATGAATAGATTTCTTTTTAAGTACACCTCTTTAAATACACATATCACTCATAGTAAGGACACCTACTTTATCCCTAATTTTTAGGGTTTAAAACTCTTGCATTTTTATTTTCAGAGAAAGCCATTAAAAAGTGCCTTTTGATGAAGAGGAAGTAATGAGATGCATATGCATTTTCATAATTATTACCACCACAATCAACTACAACAACCATCAACATTGGTTAAAACTTATAAACCTTCCAAAATTTACTTTCCCCAAATGCAGACCCCTCTCCCCTGCAACATGAATGTGTAAAATGCTGAGAAAAAAGACAAATGTGTTGCTTTTAAGCCTACATGACAACACAGTGATGTTTGTAGTTTGGTTGGCATATAACTAGATTGTCAACTTTCATCAACAAAGGACCTGCCATTCCTGCTGCCCAAGGCATAGAAATGTGAAGAGTCGCCAGTGTGAGCTGCTTTAGTCTCCTTCCTTCCCATTCCTTGCCAAACCCACAGTATAAACTTTTTACAAGTTCATACTTTTCTTTTACAAGACATCGTAAACTTTCCTCACTTCGCTAGTTGAAGGTGAGCAGGAAGTCCATACTGCAACAATTCAGTAGTTTCTATGTCTTAGGTGTATGCGGAGTGAGTGAGGGATGAAAGTAGATAAATCAGTAGCAGAGAGTCAGGAACAGATGGTGTTTTTGCAGTTAGAGAAAGCAGTGCTTTTATTACACCCCAGACAGTGAAGCTTTTCGGAGACTCCACTGCTCAAGTGGACACCTAGGGGTTCACCTTCCGGTAGTCTGTTCTCTAAATGCAGAGGGCACGTTCACGTCCAGAGTTCAGTCACCCCGAGGACATTCAATTTCCCCAAATGCCTGTCCTCCCAACATGTGCTTATTCTCCCTATAAAAAATCTGCTAATCCCCCAGCTTGCAGGGCAAAAGAAAAGGATTCGCTGAATTCTAAAATAATTCTGTTACCAGGGGAAGCAAACGATCACTATTCTCTGCTTCTGGCCTTGATAGTTTGTATTTTTCTTTTCCTCTTTTGAAGCATCCAGTAGAATCCAATGCTGTGGGCTCTTGGTAGCTCAGAGAAATATCTTCCTTAAAAGAACTGGGCTAACCCCTTCACTGATCACTTTTTAATATGCATTCAAGTTAAATAATCCAAAATGCAATAAGAAAGAAGACACAAGGGGCATGTTAAAAGGGAAACAGACCGAGGAAAATAGGAAAAGTGGAGGTGGCAATATGACTGGGTGTCTATTCCGGAATGAATATGTAACCAATGAAGACGCTCTGAGGGCAGGGGTTAGCCCAGCCCTGATCACAGTTGCACCCTAGTATTAAGCACATTGCTTATCACATTGCAATGATCAAAGGCTCAATAGAGAAATAAATGAGAATGTATAGGAAAAGTGACATCAATAACTGAGTAGATATAATGGGTTAGGTGAAGCCATGATAAAGTATCAGAGGACTTCAAACTCATAGTAGAAAATCAAACACAGAAATGTACAGATAAGAAAAGCTGCATGTGTGTACGTACAAATGTTGACATATATAAGTTGCATAAACACATACACATGCCTAGGAATAAAAAAATACCATATATATATATATATATATATATATATATATATATACACACACACACACACACACACACACACACACACACGATCAGCTGGAAGGAACCAGTATGTTTTCAATATAGCACTTTGAGCTAGTGGCTAATGCAGAGAAGGCAACTCCTATCCCACATAGACTACTGAGTCTTATTTTAAAAATAAACATGACTTGATATTGAACAGGATTCAGGGGTACATGGTACTCTTAATCCCTCAGAATAGCACCAAGGTGAGGAGTTCTGTTCAACAAACTGCCATGTAAAAATGCGTCCTTTCCTTGTTTATTTAAATAGAACGTCTATCTCATTTGTCTTAAAAAAAATGAGTGAGTGAGTGAGCCTCACCTACACTGTGACCTGCAGTAAAGCAGAGAGGAGGAAGGATGAGGTGTGTGCATGCGAAGGTTTGGTAGTATGCAGAGTGGGACTGTGGACTCCACCTCCCCTAATCCACGGCAGATGTCCATGGTCAAGACCAGAGTAAAGACTGCTAGAATTCAAGACTGCTACCCCAGGCATGATATATATTCTGACTTAGAGGTCAGAATAATAAAGACGTTCTGGGAGCAGTGCAGCTGGAGTCTTAGAATGTATTCAGGTCTCACTCCTTCACATCACAGTACAGAAGATTCTTTTTTAGGCTCCCTCCCAAAAAGGAGACCGACTTTAACAACCTCTATCAAAGACTCCACACAAGGTCGTTAGGGTTTAAAACTCAGGGAACTTTTCACAGAATGTTCAATGACTGATTTAAAATCATCGACAGGCAATCAAAAATGTTCCAAATCCTCAACTTAATTATGATCAGGGTAGTACAGGGCAGGGCAAGGCAAGGGGTAGGGGCTCAATGAGCTTCTATATCGGAATCCAAACACATCCGAGCATTTTATAAATACTGACGTTATGAGGCACCAAGAATCTATTTGTATAAATATTTTAATAGTCACCCTTTTAGCTGTTAACACCCACTCACCCTTTTGATAAGAATCATCTTTTTATTAAGGGAGCCATCCATTGCTGCTTCTCAAGTTTTGTGGTTTTGGTGGGTCCATTTCAAGGGCTTCAGCCAACCAGAAAAGTCTTCTCACTGGTAACAGTGAGTGGTTCAGATATGGGCACATGACCGAATTTGGGCAACAAGAATCAAACCAGAACTTTGGTGTGGCTTCAGAGAGCAAAGATCTCTCTTTCTACAGGACTTAAATGGTAGACTATGGTAATATCTACAATCATTATTATCTTGCTACTGGGAGAAAACAAATAAGGAAAGGAAAGCCAACTAGTACCCAGGGACAAAGAAAAAACACTTCCTCTTCATAATTTTTTGATCTTCCAGATTAAGTCATTGCTTACCCTTGAACTTTACAGATAGGAAAACCAATAAATCACTGTTGGCTTAAGTAAATGTGGTTGGATTTTCTTTCACTGATCTCCAAGTCCTAACTGATGAAGGAACTCTCTTGTAAATGAGCCAGGGACATAAACTTTAAACAAAAGTATTTCAGTTTTTGGAAGAGAGTAGTCATTTTGATGATTATTAGTCATGTTTGTTTCCTGAGTCCTATGAAGAAATGAGTCTACAAGAAAAAAACAGAAAGGGCTCACTTTACTAAAGATGGTATACTTATTATGTATATTTCTTTCAAAGACCATTGACTATTGAAAGCAAAAATAATAACAATTTTTAGTGTAATGTATAGCACATATTGAAGAAAAATATATAAAACAAGAATATAAAGAATATGTGAAAGAATATGGAATTACACTCTTGTAAGATTTTGCATTGTTCATGTATTAACATGACATTTGAAAGTAGACTATGAGAAGTTAGATAGACATATAATTTCTAGAAGAATCACTAAAAATAGCACCAAGAGGTAAAGTTAAAAATGGACACAACCCAAATGCATATAAAAAATGAAATGGATATATAGTTGATATGTTCATAAAATAAAAAACTGCTCAACAATAAGAAAAGAACTACTCATATGCACAATCACATAGATGAACATTCAAAAAACATTTTGTTGTATGTAAGGAGGCAGACACAAAAGAATTTATTCTATATGTATGTGTAAGATTCCCTCACTGACTCTAAAAGAGCATGAGGAAACCTTCTAGGGTGATGGAAAAACTATATATTTTTGGGAGTGATCAGGGCATAGGTATAAAAATTATCAAAATCCATTCACCTGAACACTTTTAAGATCCCAGTATTTTACTGAATATAAATTTTCCATCAATGAAAACATTTTTAAATCTGTATAATTTTTAGGGATCCAAGGCAGTGTTATTTTGAGATTAATTCATGAGAATAGAATGGAATGACTTTGGCACAATTGAAAACTTCAAAAATACAGCGCAACCTTGACACTTGGAAGACTTCAGTCCAGGGGTTTTCCCCAGTACCTCAGGGCTTTGTTCTGTAGCCTGCATTGTCCTGTAGCCTGAAAAGCACAGGGAGGAAGGACAGACTGGGGACAGTGGAGGTGTCCTCTCGATAACATCCACATCAACCCCCCGTGAACCAGCAGGGGCAGTGGTGCCATCAACAGTGCCAATGACATTGATTACTTGGCACAGAATAGTGGTTTTAGCACCGTGAACAGTTTTGGGACAAATGATGACCGTGCCAGCAGCAGAGACAGGAGTGGCTCCATCCTGAGCTCTCACAGCGAGAGCCCATCTCATTATCTGGTAGTGGCTGAGAGAACTGAGAGACTTGTTCAGAGTGCATTTGAGACATATCCTGGGACGATCCAGAAATAAGTCAGGGAGACTCAGAAGAGGATAGAGAATTCAGCAGTAGTTGGTGGTGATGAGAGTTAGAGAACTGTCATTCATAGACTGTTCACTCTCAGGTTGGAATGGCCTAAGGAGACACAGGTGATTCAATTCTAAGTTACTGGGTTTCCTTTTTACTCAAATAGGTAACTTTCTTTCCTTTACTCAGGACATCACAAGCTCTAATTCATCTGCATCCTGAAGTGTATACATATTTAAAAGAATCATAGATTTTAGAGCTGAATGGATCTCTTTATACTCTGATGTAAGAGACCAGTCTACAGTGGTTTTCAAACTTCAGTATGCACAGAGTCACCAGGACAGCTTGTGAAACATGCATTTTAGGCCCCAATGCCATTGCTTCTGAGTCAGTAGGTTTCAAGGGAGGCCTAGGAATCTTCATTTCTATCAAGTTCTCAGGGGCTCCTCATACTGCTGGTCCAGAGACTACATTGTTAGAACCTCGATATTCCCAGCTTGAGGTTGAGGATCAGAAATAAGGAAGCAAACATTTTTTGAGCAATGGAAATGAGGACAAAGACCTAATTTGCTTGGTTCTTCTATGTTCCAGGTACAATGCTATATATTTAATATCCCTTAATTCTAACAATAACCATATTGAATTTTAAGTTTACCTTCAGTTTACAGATGAGAAAACTATGAATGGCAATAGTTCAATAACTTGCACCAAGTCATGCAACTACAAAGTGATCAAGTTTGAAAATAACTGCCCTGCCTTGTCCCAAAGTCCATGTCCTTTTCACTATCTCATAAAGAAAGGAGATTGGTCAATAGTGCTTGATGACAAAATCAGTAGCCAAAATATTCTATAAAAGATAAGGTTGTGTTTTTTTTTCAAAAGTTTTAAACTCCATAAAAATCACAATAGATGTTTTAGAAGAGAAAGAACAGTGTAATTTAGATTGAATAGAATTTAAAAGATGGGGAAAGTTAAAAGTATCTTGTTTACTATAGAAGCTACTTTCTTGGTACTTACCCCCATGAGAGTTATAAAACCTGATTTTTTTCATGCCCTCCATATAAATCTGCATCCCTTTGGCCATCAAGGATGCCAAGGCTAACACAATAACAACAGCTGGATAATGCTGAGATTGATACGGGAGTAATTTATCAATCTTGAATCTGTGTGTCGTTCAGAGACAATTGTGACCACCTGTACCCATCACTGGTTTTCTTTGTAATTGCATGACTTCTAAAGCTGAGCCACAGCAGCAACAGAATCACACCATCTGGATAAAACATGAACACACTGGTATCGGCATTTTCCCAAAGTAAATAACCAACCTCTGACTGTATATACATTTAAAATTACTTCACAACAGCAAATTATCAGAAAGATAACCCAAGCGTAGAGTGTTTTCTAAAGGAGTCTAATTCAAAGACTTAACCTGAAAAGGAATGCCTTAAGGGAGAAAACATGAACATTGCATAAATCCTCCAGTGAAGGAGATGATCACAACTGCACTTTAAAGCTGCAGAATGAACTGAATAGTCTCAGAGTGAAAGGATTTGATCATCAAGACCTATGTTTGCCAAATACGTTCTGAACTGTCTTCATTATCATCATTACCTTGGAGTATCTGATACACACACACACACACACACACACATACACACCATATGAAACCTACCACAGGAGATTAGGATTCAGAAAGTTTTGGGTGGAATCATGGAACTGAGTGTTTCCCAAGTCTCCTAGGCAACTCTCAGGTTTACAGAGTTAAAATTGAAAGATCTATTGCAACCTCCTAATTTGGACAAGAAGAATCTCCTTAAGAGTACTGGAGAGCAGTGGTTCTCAACCTTTTGGCCCTTTAAATACAGTTTCTCATGTTGTGACCCAACCATAAAAATTATTTTCATTGCCACTTCATGGCTGTAATGTTGCTATACCATTATGAATCACAATGTAAATACCTGATATGCAGGATGGTCTTAGGCGACCCCTGTAAAAGGGTTGTTCGACTGCCAAAGGGGTCACAACCCACAGATTGAGAACGGCTGCACTAAAGGAAAGAGAAGTGGTTGCTTGTGCTCTGTGGCAGACATCTGGAAATTAGAGCAGCTGAAGGGTCTGGTTCACTGATACATCAGCATCAGGCCATTGAGGCATGACCACTCCAGATTCATTGGGAAGCACCAGCGGCGACTGTCTAACATGGCAGCAAGTGACAATACTAACAGAAGTGGTGGCAGTTGCAGAAACAAAAGCATTGCCACCCAGGGCTGATGGCACCCAGTGTTCACGGTAACTGCCAGTGATGCCCTGTGAGACGTGTGATATTTAGCAGAAAATCAGTGATTTCTTCCAAGCTTGGTGGACTTCAGGCAGAGAAGCATGGTGACAGGGAGGCTGCCTGGACTTGCTCATTAACATTTTAAGGGATACTCCCTGAGTAGCTGGTAAACTGGGCAAATGTACTGTCTTTCTATTTTATTTTTAAAGTTAGCTGTTTAGTGGAAATGTCTCTTTTTAATGCTCATGATATTTTTAATAGCCATTTTTCTACTCTTTCCATTCAACATCGTCAGATTTTTTTAGTATTATTAAACATGTAAATTCACTGTAGGCACAAAATATTTTATTAATCATTGTATCATTTTATACATCATATATAATCATGTATGCATTGTAATATGGAAATACCTCAAAAGTCAGTGCTTAACCAAAAAACCTTCTTTTAAATAAAACCAGAAATTTAAAGACCCTATAAGCATATAAGGTTGACAGTATAACTATATATGCATTTTAGCTCCTCCCTTTCATTCTTTCTGCCAGGAAGCACCACTACTGAGCAGCATTCTTTATGAACATTTTTAAGCATATGAAACTCACCATTATTTTAGTGTATGGGAGTATGTTAAGATGCATTAGCAGTTAAATAATTTGTGGTCAACTATTCCCACAAAAGATAAGACAATAATGTTATTATTATCCGATAACAGAATTTCATCTTACACTTACTTGGAATCTGCTGGAACTATCATAATGATCAACAACTTTGAATGAGGAAACATGACATATGGAGCTACTAAAATTTGGTCCCTTTAAAATTGCATTGAAAGCTAATCTGTTCTTTATAGCCACCTTAAAGAACCACAGTTAAGTGAAATACCATAATTAATCCAAATGCATAAAAACAGATGCCGGTGGATTCTGGACCTCTTGCTGCAGTCCTTGAGGGCACAGTGCTCTTTAATACATTTATTCCCTCTTTCAATGCCTGACGAAAGGTTAAAATCCACACACAAAGAAATAACATTTTGGCTTTACAGTATCACCTGAGAACATACCCATCTAACTATATGCAAGTTTAAGAAAGAAAGAAAAATATCCGCTAGCAGTGTACTTAGGGTGATATAATAATAAAAATTAAAAGAAACACAGAGAAACAAGATGGCAGCATAGGGTAGACACCGTAAATGCAGCCGTGAACAACTATTTCAGAAAAACCTCGAAAAGAACACACAGACACCACTCGCACCCACAGGAAGGCTGGCTGAGTGAAAATCCTACAATTAGAGAAGAGTCTGAGACTCAGAGGAGTGGCGGAAGCAAAGTACAGAGGTACGGAGGAGCGCGCACGGGCTCGGGGAAGGGCTGGTACCAGAGATCGTGGTTCTTTTCCAAAACGGAGAGAGCCACAAGCTCCCAGCGGCTCTGAACTCCAGTTCCAGGTGAGTTTCTGAGGTCCCACAGACACCCAGAGAAGGGGGACTGACTAGCACCGGGAGGAAATCCAAAACGGGTTTCTCTCAGTGTTGCTTGCAGCAATTATCGTGGGACACAGAGACCTGGTGTCTCTCAGCGCAGCGC
>PVJC01028952.1:0-22255 GCA_004026665.1 Murina feae | reverse complement strand
TAGTTATTGTATAACACACACACACAAATCCTGTATTGAGGGGAACCATGAGAAGAAAGGATGGTAGAGTCACATACAGTAGTCCCCTCTTATCCACAGGGAATATGTTCTAAGACCCCAATGTAAAGTATAAATTATAAGTTAGGCACAATAAAAAACTAACAACATTAATTAATTAAATATAACAATTATAACAATGTGGTGTATAAAAGTTATGTGAATCTGGTCTCTCAAAATATCTTATTGTACTCTACTCACACTTCTTCTTGTGATGATGTGGATGATACAATGCCTACGTAATGAGATGAAGTGAAGTAAGTGATGTAGGCAGTGTGACATACCATTAGGTTACTGTAACGGTTACTTGAACACAAGCCTTATGATACTGTGACAGTGATCTGATCACTGACATGGCTACTAAATGACTAATGGGCACATAGTATATATAGACAAAGGGATGATTTATATCTTGGGCCAGATGGAGCGAGATGGTGAGAGATTTCAACATAAAATTTAAAACTTATGAATTGTTTGCTGCTGGAATTTTTCATTTAATATTTTAGGACCATGATTGACCACAAGTAACTGAAATGCAGAAAGCAAAACTGGGGCTAAGAAGGACCATTGTTTTAAGTCTGCAATTCTGAATCAGGCTTTCGTAATGGTCTTGGATGAAGAAGTACTTCATTCTCATTGGAATGGAGAAGTACTTCACGCTCATTGTTGGGGGAAAAGTGGTGAGGGGTGCTAGAGTATAGTGTTGTCCATTTCTGAGTAACTCTGCATTTTTTTCTATTCTTCCCTATTTTCTGTTGATTCTTACACTAAAGGATTACTCTGATTTTTATATCTTTATTTTTTCATATCTGCTTTTACAAGTTTCTCATTCTTTAATTTTTAGGTAGTTTCATTATGTAAAATATTTATATACTTTAAGTTACGAAACTAGATTTTTAAGAGATATAGTGTTCTACAGATTTGGGAAGATGTAGTTATGAGACTTCATTATAAGGAGAAGTATAGGATATGTTAGAGAGATTTTTCAAACTTACAAGTCTCATCAAATTTATACATATAAAAAAGAGTATAAATTTAAGAGTAATTTTGATAAAAACCTGTAATTTGATTTTCAATATTAAAACTTTTTATCCAGGAACATGAAAAATTAACTCACGAATCCAAGGTTTCCCATGCATCTTCATAAAAATTTTATATTTATTTTTAAATATAAATTCAGTGTATACAGGGGTGAGCAAAGGTAGGTTTACAGTTGTAATATAAATAAATAACACAATCTAAACTAATAAAAGCAGAATATTGAAATTGACCATTTCTTCAGTATGCCTAAGCCATGCCCAGCAGCCAATCAGAGTGGCTGTATGCAAATTAACTCAGCCAAGATGGAGGCTGGCAGGGCGGCTCTGTACTGGGAGCCTCCACAGCCAGCACAGCTGTGCCAGGTGTGTCAGCTCAGTGGGTGGGGGGAAGGGGGAGGTCCAGCCCGGGGCCTGCTCAGGGCATCCAGGAGTGCCCATCCCGGGTCCACTGCCTGACTCTGCCCCCCAGGGGCCTCTGCAGGGCATCAAGGAGTGCCTGTCCTGGGTCCACTGCATGGCTTCGCTCTGGGGGCCTCCTCAGGGGTGTGCAGGAGCACCAGTCCAGGGTCTGCTGCCTTCATCCGCCCCCCGGGGGCCTCCGCAGGACGTGCGGTTGGTCTGCTGCACAATGTGGAGCATCCGAAGCCAGTCTACTGCCTGGCTCCACCCCAGGTATGTTCGCTCAGCAGCAGGGCCCCACCGAGGGATACTGCACCAGCATCCGCCCTGGCTCGCCACCCAGCTCTGCGCCAGGTGTGTCCCCTCAGCGGTGGGGGCCCACCAGGTGTGTGCAATCGTGGGCCCTCCGGTGGGAAATGTTCACGCCTGCACTCACCAGCCCTCCCATCCCCCAGTGCACGAACCCTGAAGGGGTTGTGGGCAGCCTGAAAATGGCCTTCAGCCCCTCACCCAGGCTGGCAAGGTACACCAGCAGGTGAACATCCCCCCCCCGAGGTGTCCCAGACTGCAAGAGGGCACAGGCCGGCCTGAGGGACCCCCCACCACCCCGAGTGCACAAATTTTTGTGCACCGGGCCCCTAGTAATTAATAAATATGAATACAAGAATAAAATTTTGTCACATACTCACAACAGTAGACCTAATTTTGCCCACACTAGTATTTTGCTAAGATTATTTTTATAGTTTTATTACCTATTAAGAGTTATATATTTGTTTTATTATAACTTTTAATTGGTTTTTACTGAAATACTAGATGCCCAATGCACGAAATTTGAGTTAGAGTAGGCCTTCCTTCCCCGGCTGCTGGCACCGGCTTCCCTCTAGCACCCAGAGCCTGGGCTTCCCTCACAGCCCTGGCTTCATCCAGAAGGTCATCTGGAAGGACATCTGGTCTAATTAGCACAGTATGCCTTTATTATTATAGATATGTTACTTTTGTATATTTATTGTGTACACTAGAGGCCCAGTGCACAAAATCCTTATGCAGGTAGGGTCTCTAAGCCTGGCCGGTGATCAGGGCTGATCTCTGGGGCGACTGGCAGGGTGATTGAGGTCCCGCTTGCACCAGACTTGGCCTGGTGCTGCCCGCTCACCTGCTCCACCATCCCGTTGTGGGCCCACTCTCGTTGGGGCCCATCGGGGCTGGCAGCACCTCCACTGCCACCTGCTGCCAGCGCCGCATCACCGGTGCCTGCCATGTTCCATGCCAACTCCTGGTGGTCAGCACGTGCCTAATTCCTGGCCTGTGGGAATCCTGCCCATCGGGACAATTTTCCTATTAGCCTTTTATTATATAGGATGATCCAATTACAAAATTACTTAACATTAATTTGAATATGTTTCAATTTTTCTTTTGGGTTTTCTAAGTAGAAATTTATAAGTAAGAAATTATATTATAGGCAAATAATTTCCCTGTCCAAATATTTATATCTCTTATTCTTTTCCTTGTATTTTTACAGAGGCTAGAATTTCCAGTGTTAATAAATTTCATCTTTGCCCTATACTTTTTTCTTTTTCTTTTTATATTTTCACTAGGAGCCTGGTGCACAATATATTGTGCACTCGGGAGTCCCTCAGCTCAGCCTATTCCTGCCCAACCTTTGGCCTGCAGCCTGCTACCCACCCATAGCGGCCCGCCCACCCCACACACACCACCGCCACCCGCCCATGGTGCCCCATTCACCCACACACAGCACCCGCCACCCGGCCCTTCGGCTCCGCCCACCCACACACAGCACCCACCACCCTGCCCATCGGCTCCGCCCACCCTCACACAGCACCCGCCACCCAGCCTCCATCTTGGCTGGGCTAATTTGCATACAGCCACTCTGATTGGCTGGTGGGCGTGGCTTACCCCATCCCGAAGAAACGGTTAATTTTACTATTTCACTTTTATTAGTGTAGACAACTCTTTATTGTCATATTTTAAAATAATAATGGGTGATGCTATAGTAAACAGTGAACCACTTTTTGTAATAAAATTATATTGAAAGTTTCAGAGGTTTTCTGTAAAAAAATAATATATACAAAGTTTACTATTATATGTGTTGACAAAATTATATGTTTAATTGCATGTTAAAGGTTCTCTAGCAGATACAGACAGTACATAATAGAAAACATAATAATAAGGGAACATTAACACAAAATAAAAATCATTTTAAAATTAGAAGTATACTTTAGCTATTTAACAATTAAAACATTTAAAAGTTACCATTCAAAAATAAAAATTTAAAATACTGGAAGCATTATTTGCTTTTCCTATTTTCAGTCTTTATCTTTGCTTGGTAACAAATATTTCAGAGATAATTTTTGTCTTTTATTAAAATTGAATTTATTGAGGTAATATTGCTTCTTACAGGTTTCAAGTATACAACTCAACAAAACATCATCTGCACACTGCATGCTACACCCACCGCTCCAAGCAATGTCTCCTTCTGTCCCTGTTCCATCACTCCCTTTGCCCACCTCCACATACCTCTCAACACCTTTCCCTCTGACTATCATTACATTGGTTGTCTATGTCTATGTACATATATATATATATATATATATATATATATATATATATATATGCACACTAGAGCCCCAGTGCACAAAATTCATGAGGGGGGCTTCTCAGCCTGGCCTGTACCTTCTCATAATCTAGGACCACTGGCTCCTAACCTCTTGCCTGTCTGACTGCTGGCCTGATCACCCCTAACCACCTCTGCCTGCTGGCCTGATCACCCCCTAACTGCCCTCCCCTGTCAGCCTGATTGCCCCAACTGCCCTCCCCTGTGGGCCTGATTGCCCCTAACCACCTCTGCCTTGGCCTCTGACACTGTGGCTTTGTCCAGAAGATGTCCAGTCTAATTAGCATATTACCCTTTTATTAGTATAGACTAGAGGCCCAGTGCATGAAATTCGTGCACTGGGGAGGGGGAGGGAGGGTCCCTCAGCTCAGTCTGTGCCCTGTCACAGTCCAGAAGCTCCACAATCACTCATCCCAAAGAGGTAGTCCCTTCCCACCAAGCTGGGGCTCCTTGATGGATCGTCCCCACAGAGGGAGGCCCCACCCAACCACTGCAGCACTGCTGCAGGGTAGCCTGGGTCTCCCTCTAGAGGGCAGTCATGGGATGATGGCCAGGCCCCCGACCAATTGCATCAGACGCACTTTGGCTGGCCTGGCACCTGTGAGTGTCATCGTGTGGTAGTCCAGAAGAATGTCTGGAAGGTGGTTTGGCTGTCTGGCCTAATTAGCATATTACACTTTTATTATTATAGATATTTTTTTAATCCCTTCATCTTCTTTCAACCAGTTGGGGTTGTATGTCATATATTTTTCAATGACAATGCCTTTAATGTTTAACCATTAAAAAGGCTCTTGGCTGAAGTTATTTGTTTGTTTAATCACCCTCTTTTCAACACAGATGAGTTACAAAAATAGAAAGTAAAACAATTCCACTTAAAAATTCAGTGCAATTTCAATAAAAATACTTGGTGATATAAATGATTCTTAAATTTATGCAGAAAGGACCATTCTTGAAAATAGCAAAAACAAACAAACAAAAAACACACACACAAAGTCATAAAACCTTTTGCAATAAAAAACAATGAGAAAAAATTTTCCATGCCTGATATTAAGTATATTTATAAAATATAACAAATATAATTATAAAATATGAAACAATGTTCATTAATTTGTTATTCAGCACACAGAGTGCAGGGTGTCTAGATTGAGCATATAACAATATAGGATACCAGTTAAATTTGTATTTCATACTTTTTAACATAAATATGTCTGATGCAATATTTGAAATACAGTTTTGTTTAAAAGTTCATTGTTTATATGAAACTCAAATATAACTGGAAGTACTATATTTTACCTGGCACCTTAACCAAATGCCTGTATGTACATGTATGTACATGAATTTGTACCCTGTGTACCACTGAAGTACATAATGGAGAAAAATACAATCTCTGCCCTCATAAAACCAAAATGAGAACAAAGATCAGTGATATACAGCTTGAAACAAATCTGTGAGTATTTGAATATCTAGTATATAATTAAGATATTATTTCAAGTTAGTGGGAGAGCAGCAAAATCAGTTTCAAAATATGAATGGCATAATTGACTTTCTATTGGAAAGAGAACTAATAAAGTGAGATAGCTACCTTACACTACACACAAAATTAAAATTTTGAACAACTAAAAAATACCTTAAAACTTTAAGAAAATATGATAACATTTTAGGAAGGAGGGCATGACAGGTGTTTTATGTAAGACACAAAATTGAAAACATGCAAAGGAAAACATTTGGTATAGCTTACTTTAACTTAAGTTTTTTAACAAGTTTATAAATACAAATAATAGATTGGTAGAAAACATTTTAGCACTTGTAAGAATAGAATATTAAATATTAATGTTCATTTTTAAATCATCTGTACAAATCAAGAAGAAAAATAAAAATAACTAAAAATAAAAAACTATACAAATGGGAGTTTTAAAACCTGTCAAAAATAAAGAAAATTCAAATCAACAATAAGTTGCCAGCTTTCACTTTTGAGACTGATAAGGAGAAAGATAAATTATGTAATGTTGAAGAAAAGTTGAGAAAATGAGCACTGCATGTAATGTTTTGAAGCATATACAGTGATGTAGTACAATTTTTTGAAGAATGCTTTGTCATTCTTATTTTAACAATATTTTGTTACACATAGTCTTTGATTCAGAAATTTCATCTAATAAAATATTTACACATGTGCACAAATATAAATTTCTGTGGTCATAATTGCTGCATTGTTTCTACCTAAAAAATAGAAACAACCTGAATACTAAGCTTAGGAAGCTGGATAACTGTCCCAAAAGTTATCAAATTCTAATGTCTGGAACTTGTAATTGTTACTTTCTTTGACCAAAAGAGGACTATAATTTAGTTATAAACTAAAATTATCACTTATAAGTTAAAATATAACGTGAAGATTTTGTGATGAGGTTATCATGCTATCCACATGGGCCCTAAATGCAACCTCAAGCATCCTTACAAGAGAGAGGCAGAGAAGATTTGACATGCAAAGAAGGCCATGTTGAGATGGAGCAGAGAGAGTTGAAGATGCTGCTTTTAAAAATTGGAGTGATGTGGCCATGAGCCACGGAATGCTGGTAGCCATCAAAAGCCAGAACATGTAAGTAATGGATTCTTTCCTAACCCCTCTGGCAGGAGTGCAACCCTACTGACAATTTAATTTACCCATTGGCACTGATTTCAAACTTCTGGTTTATAGAACTGTGAAAAAATAAGTTTTCTGTTGCTTTAAGCCACTTACTTTGTGCTAAGTTGTTATAGTGGCCACAGGAAACTAATATACTGATCAAAAGGGCAATAGTGCTATAACTTATGTTATCTCTGTATGTGGGAATCTAATCATTCCAATAAATGATATGTTTATATATTTACATGGAAATGTTATAAGATTAATTGAAGTTGTGTAATACCTATAGTTTAACCTCAAGTACATGAAAAAATAAACCTATGAATGTGTATACATAAATATGAATATAGATTCTTATCTAGATTTTCATTTTATAATAGCTAAGATTTGGAAACAACCCAAGTGCCCATCAGCAGATGAGTGGATTAAAAATGTGTGGTACATCTACACAATGGAATACTATGCTGCTGTAAAAAAAAAGGAACTTTTACCACTTGCAACAGCATGGATGGAACTGGAGAGCATTATGCTAAGCAAAATAAGACAGCTGGAGAAAGATAAATATCACATGATCTCACTCATATGTGGGATATAATGATCAACATAAACTGAGGAACAAGAATAGATCCAGAGACAGTCCTGACCGATTTGACTCAGTGGATAGAGCATCGGCCTGCAGACTCAAGGGTCCCAGGATCGATTCCAGTCAAGGGCATGTACCTTGGTTGAGGGCACATCCCCAGTAGACAGTGTGCAGGAGGCAGCTGGTCAATGTTTCTCTTTCATCGATGTTTCTAACTCTCTCTCCCTCTCCCTTCCTCTCTGTAAAAAATCAATAAAATATATATTAAAAATAAATAAATAAATAAAAATCAATTGAAAAATAGATCCAGAGACAAATGGGACGGGAGATGGGGGGAGGGGCGGGTTAGAGAGCAACCAAAGGACTTGTATGCAAGCATATTAGCATAACCAATGGACACACACACTGGGGCGGTGGGGGCTTGTCCCGGGTGGGAATGGCTTGGGGGTGGGGAAGGTTCAGTTGGGGGGAAAAAGGAGACATATGTAAAACTTTGGACAAAGAAAAAAAATATTATTTTTAAACATAAGTACAGTATTTACTTATAGGAGAAATGCAGGTTGAGGGGAAAGGAAGGGAAATTTTCACAATATTATATTGTTTAGGTACTTTGTAAATGCGTGCATTTATATATTTTATGTCACTTTTTATAAAGAAAAAAATGATAGGAATTTCCCCAAACTACATCTTTATAGATTCCAAATATGCAATTTCTGAATACTTATTAAATATTTGTTCCTTTACTAGACTTAATGTTGCTTGAGAGTAAAAACTTCAGCTGTCTTGTTCATGTTGGTTTCCAGCATCTAATGGACTGCTGTCATATATTATACTAAAAAATAAAAAATAATATGTGCAATGAATGATGGGCTGTAACATCTATCAGTAGCAGCCAAAGGTGAGCACACCCATGAACTGACAGCAAAGGCAGGCAGTACTTTAAGGTATGACAGCACATCCCTTCCCTTCATTTCTTGAGTTCTTCCCATCCAAAAATATGACAGCGCAGCAACTTAAGCAGAAAGATACACCCAAGTGCACCACCTCTGCGTCCATCAGATAGTAGCTCACTGTCATAGTTTGGAATATTTTGTGGGGAGCCCAGCTGGTGCTGCTCTGATTGCAACGCTGAGGATGGAGTCTTGCCTTTAGACGCTGTATGGTGAATCAGGGATTGCAGACCCAGGCAAATCTAGAATGCCATTTGTAGAAACAACTATGGCTCCTTGCCTGCAGAAGTTTCCAGGGCACATGCCGGGGACTTTTCCATCCATTCACCCTTGAGGAGAAGGGCTTGCATGCCTGAAGCTAGGTGGGGAACTGAGCCAGTTGAATGCCTCAGGTGGTTAATGTCCTGTACTCCCTGTGGCTATCATGGACAGGGTCTGTGAGGGATGAGTGCACCAAGTCTCTGGTGCATAATGAGTTTAAGGAAAAATTAGCCTGGAAAAAAAATTCCTTCGCTCGCCAATAATACTTATAGAATTTGTGAGTTAAATTTCACTTCACCGATTTTATCCTTTCCATTGGCAAGCTAGATAAGATTATCTCCTTCTAAATAATTTTTTGTATTTAGGTATTTCTCTGGCAGTTTTGTATTACATTTTAAAAATAGACTAGCCTATGCCTATATTCATGTTGGCTATGGTATTTTAAACTTGATTTCTGAGGCTGCTGACAGCTTTTGAAAGATTTAACAACTGGCAGCAAGAAAAACTCCCATAGAATCAGTTCTATGAATTTTTTCTCCTGAGAAAAAAAGGCATCATTTAGCAGGTAATATATTGCAATAAAAATATGGTTATGTAATAATGATTCATTAATATGACAAATCATAACATAACCTTTTCTATTAAATGTGAATGCAATTTATTGAAATGAAGACATCTTCCTTATGGCATATTTCCATAGTTGTTGGCTTGAAAGGATTTTTTATTATTATTCAAAACAGTCATTTTGATTTGCACAGGAGATAACAGTTGTTCATGACATTTTTATTTCTGCATAAACAGATTTCCATTTTGGCAAAGGTTAATACAGTAGGAATTTGTTCTTACTTTTGGATATACAGTGATACCACTAGAGCACTTTGTTTGGTATGGAACCGCTAATTTATCCTTTATGCCTTTACAATCTTGTCAGTGCTGCATGTCTCCCTTAGTTTTTCTAATCTAAAATAATCCCAGTGAAATCCTTTGATTGTCTGTTTGGACCTGCTCCATTCCTAAAGCAGGAATGTAATGGGCTTTATGGCACTTACTTGGGAGTAATTTATCCAGCAGAGTGACTATAGATACTTGTTTTAATAAGAATATGCTTTATGGTAAGTGGGGACTGCTATTTAATTAGCCAAAGGGAAAGTAGTTCATGATACAATCTGTTCAAATCATCTTGGACATTAAACAAAAAGTCAGGCTAAGTTATTTATGTACATGCACTTTATTTGTAGCTGCTTTGAGCAAATCTCTCCGCTGAAACTTTATAGCATTTTCTGAGCGAGCTGAATTGTGGTGGGGGAGGTATAGGGGAAGAAAAGGACATGAGAGCATCCTATAAAATTTTTGAGAAAGAAACAGAAGGTTTACTTATTGCTATCAAGGTTGTGAGTACAGACATACCAAATGGAAAACAGCAGAAGACTATGATTTATTCTCTGCCATTTGGTAGTTTGCATGTTTAGTGCATAGTTGGTGGAAGAATGTTCCAAGATGTCAGTGAGGCATTATGGGGTTCTGTGTGTGTGTGTGTGTGTGTGTTTCAGCGTGTGACTTTCCTTTAGATTTCCATTGCCTTTTATAGGAATACTAGAGGCCCAATGCATGAAATTTGTGCAAGAATAGGCCTTCCTTCCCCCTGCTGCCAGGACCAGCTTCCCTCTGGCACCCGGGACCTGGACTTCCCTCACATCCCCAACTTTGTCCGAAGTTTGTCCGGAAAGATGTCTGGAAGGATGTCTGTTCTAATTAGCATGTTATGTTTGTATTATTATAGATTATTATAGAAGTTTCTGAAAATTTGGGACAAGTAATTCAAAGAATTGCCATGAATATGTTTTTGAATGGTTAAAAAAAGAAGAAGAAAAATGTGATTCATAGGATATCACCTCCAGATGATGGTTTGCTCAGTAGTTACACTTTTTTTCTCTCTTCATTGGTAAAAACAATTGTCACTTATTGTAAACACAAAGAACCCAGGCGCTGGAATCTGAGGACAGGGAAACATGTACCCTCTCACTGCATAGTGCTGCAGAGATTTGAGAGTTCAATGTCTAGTGTCCAGTGTAAGTTGATACTTGTTGTATACCTCCTTAAGCATAAGGTTTGGGTTATGATCATGTCTGCACATCTTTGCACAGGGCCTCTGTGTGGTAACGGTTCCCTGAGTGAAGTCTGTGAATTGGTCTTCGGCTCTCCCATGGGATGTAGCTTTCTCTTCCTGTCTCCCACTCCTCTATTATTTTTTCTATAGTACATATCTTGTTCTTTTCAAATGACTCTAAAAACTATAACTCACAGACAACACAGTATGATGATTGCCAGAGGAAGGGGGTGGAAGGGGGTAGAAGAAGATAAAAGGGGGATAAATAGTGATGAAAGAAGGCTTGACTTCAGGTGGTAAGCATATAACACAAAACACAGATGTTGTATAGGAGAATTGTATACCTAAACCTATATAATTTTATTAAGTAATGTCTCCCCAAGAAGTTCAAGAAAAATTGCAACTCAAATGAAAGAGCTTGAAATCACAGTTTGTCCCTGCCACCTAAGCAACAGAAGCACTGCCCTCACAATCCACCTGTCTCAGCAGCAACACAAGCACCTGGCACCTGGACTAGAGTCAGAGGGAGAACTCTGTGGGTGAAGAGCTCTGGATGGTCATCCAGTAAGTTAATGTCAAGGGTGAGCCTTTACACACCATTGTGCAATTTTCATTCTACACCCTTAGTTTCTCTTTCCCATCAGCAAGATTTCTCCCTCTCCCTTCTGTTCTCCTGGGGAAATCTTCTCAGCTGCCGAAACAAATGCCCCAAGGATGGTTCATATGAAATTATATCCTAGACAGCTCAGGGCAGTCGGAGTCATTCATGGTTGAACAATTGACTGCTCTCTAGTCCTAGTCATCAGGAACAGGCGGTGCAGTGACTCCATGAAATGAGAGCACAGCTAAGCCTGTGTTCAGGGCTTTTCATGAAAGAAGACAGAAAAGGAACTACTAAGACCAAATTTTCCCTCAGCTCTGCAGTCTCACACATCCCTCAGTGACTTGGAAACTTGTCTGACATGAGACAATGTGCAGAGTGAGCTGGCCACGCCCCTTCCTTCTCCTGAAGATGTGTAAACAGCTGGTGCATGCAGTCTCCCTGGCTGGAGGGAAGTGATTGCGTGACTGATGTTAACCAAACAGAAGCCTCTACCAGGAACTCAGAAAATATTACACGTACAATGAGATAAAGGGCCCAGCATGGTTCATGGCAATTTCGTGTTGTGTCAAGAGTTAAGATGTCCAAGTCAATAATTTTTTTTTAAATCCTCTCTGGAGGAGGAGATGTTTTTATTGATTTGAGAGAGTGAAGAAGGGAGAAGGGGGGAGAGAGAGAAAGAGAGAGAGAGAGAGAGAGAGAGAGAGAGAGAGAGATCAATCGATTGCCTTCCCTACACACCCTGACCATAGCCTTTTGATATAGGGGATGACACCCCAATCCACTGAACCAGCTCGCCAAGGCTCAACAATTTTTTGAAGGTTTTGTATTCTTTTTTTCCCCCTTTGGGATTCTTTAGGTTCTTTTGCTATAGTTTTCTTAGTAGATCATCACAATACAATTGTTAAAATTGTCAACTACTGTTTTACCCAGTTTTATTGGATTTAATTTTTAAATTTGATTTGCCTGCAAGAGTTATTTTAAATCTTGTCTTGAAGAATCAATGAGTTGTTTTATCCTCAACCTATGCTCTCAACTCATTGTCACTAATGCTAGGTCAGGGGAGGGATAAAAGCGAGTGTGAGCCCAGGTTCCATTAACTACACTTTTCTCAGAGTAGCCATGCAGTCAAAGGTCTTGGCTACTAAAAAGAAGCTTAGATACACAGTAGAAACCTAAATGAAGACATCTGATTTATCAAGTAACACTTAGGAAATGAGTCTGAGTGGCATTAATCCAAGTGGTGAGTATAGTGAATTAAACATACTGTCCCTGTCCTCTGGAACAGTGTGAGCCTTGCTGACATTGGTACTGAGTAAGCCATAGTCAGCTTCATCTTGTTACATGGTGCTACCCAACCAACCTGTTGACAAAACGGAATGAGAAATGTAAAACAAAACTGAAAAACAGGTAAACATGGAGCATAGTAGAAATGAATTAGATAGGCTGATTTCTCTTTTATCATTAAATGTGTGGGTCTGGGAGTGCTAAAATCCTCAGGGTTTAAGAAGAGTAGAGTAGATACCTATCTCTAGATTAGGAGTTATGCTTGTATTCACCATTACAGCATTCTCACATTGTATCACTTACTGCTCTTTCTCACAAGACTGCAAGTTCCTTGTGAACAGACCTCATGTCTTCTTTTTTTGAATCCATAGCACCTTCTACAATTTCTACAACAGGATAGATCCTCAATACCTGTTCCACACCAGAGGAGTGGTGAATGAACAAAGGAATGAATGAATACAGCTCAGTCAAGAGTGGAACCTCTGTGCACTAAGTCCTAGTTGTTCTTTTCTTTACCAGGTCACTTAACAACTTGGATTATATTCTTTTTTTATATAAGTAGACTTCTGGAAAAGAAAAGTTTTATTATAACTATACTCAAAATGGAGGCCAACCAGAAGTAGTTGCATTAAAATTGTTATACTACATAAACTTGAGTGTCTGAATAATAATAAATGGTGGGTTTCTAGTCTTCTTGCTTGAGATTACTTAGTAAACATTTCCTGACATTATTTTTTAAAGGAAAGGGAAAACATAGATTATGGGAATTAAAAATATAATTCTATTTTTGTTATTGCTCATAATTATAACCCAATTCTTAAGGTTCTGTGCTAAGTTCAGTAGATATAATCTGAACTTTGTTCTCTTTGACTTGCTAAAGCATTTTGCTATTTCTGTTTCTGGGAGGGCAACAAAAATAAGTAATTAAGCAGTTTGAGAAGCTGTTAGAAACAATCTTTAAATGTAACTCCTTCGAAAGCACCTGACCGCAATTACCTCCTTCCTCTGTTATTTGCTATGGAAACTGAACAGGACATGTAGTGCTGTCTTCATTTTGCAGAGAAAACTGAGGTTCATGAATTCATTTATTTAGTCCTCACATAGGACTCTACCTCGGCATGAGCCACAGAAACTGCTGGGCTGCACAGCTAAACATGGTTTCCTCTCAAGTACCTCACATCCTAGTTGAGGCACTATTGCCCTTAGACTCCAGTAACCAGGGCCTCTGCATGAAGCACTGAGCTTTAGAAGGTCCTACCATTCCCTTCCGACTGTTACTCTCTCCATGGGGTGAGGAGTCCATGGGGCCACGGGAATGTGTTCACCCACCACATATCTGAGACTCAGATGGAGGGAGCTGCCCTATGGAGGAAGCCCTTCTTCCTGGGCTTTTTCAGAGCCTCTTCTCTAAGGTCACGGTCTCAAGGGCACAGCAGTCATCCCTTCAGAAAGGCCCTTAAAGTACAAGAGAGAGCAAAGGATGGGAAGAGAAGAGTGGACAGCTACAGGCAAAAGTTAGGGGCAGACTTGAGAAGGGGAGGTAAGGAAGTCAGCAATTACACTACCTGTGGTGGAGGTATGATGGAAATGAACAGAGAATGCTATGGAAAGGCTGAAGGACAACTAACACAGCTAGAGCATGAGGATGGGGGAAAGAGATGTAGCCAAGGCTTTTAGAGAAGAAGTTGAGTCATAGAGGCTGTGTAAGAATTGTTTTATGGGGGCAGTAAAAGAATGGACAACTTTTTAGTGGAGAAAAGATGTGTAAAGTCACAAAGGAGTAGGATCACTTGAAGATTCTTGGCCTTGTGAATTCTGACACGGACCTGAAGGGACAGAGAAAGGGGAAGAAATAAGCTAGAAGGGAGAAAGGTACAATTGTTGATATTTGGCTGCTAGCATTCATTCTTCTTTGTTATAGCAATATGAATCTGATTTCACCCCACTGGGTACCAATGAGCAGAACTGATAGGATGCCCTGCTTTCTTTCTATTAGCCTGAAGACAGAAATAGTGACAAAAAGACCAAGGTCCACAACCATTTTTCCATGTGGAACAGTCATACCACTTCTAACTTTGAGCCCTTCTACCTTTGAACAGCTTGGTTCCTTCCAACTCTGAATCTGGTCCTACAGCCTTCGTTTCCAACCTGTGACCACTGCATGTCTTTCTAACAAAGTGGATACAGTTAAGCAAGTCATAGACAGTGTCAATTTATTGACATTAAAAAGCTCCAGCTGGTAGAACAAAGCAAGGCCCTGAACACCATGCTATGGAATGTGGACTTTACTCTGAAGACAACAAAGAATTGTAGTAAAAATAAATATATATGAAATGGCTAAATGTCTTGCTGAAATGGTTGGACACTCTGATTTACCAACTTCATCAGTATCTGGAATTCTCCACAGAGGTAATATGTTAAACAGGTAGCTCTCAATAAGACACAAAACAATGATAACTGTTGTTTTTCCTATTACCATTAAAGCAAATGTAGTTTTTTAAATTAGTAACTGACTATTGAGCTCAAAGCACTCTTTATATTTCTCCCTTTTTGTATTTGGAACATGAAATAGTTGTTACCTAGATTAAGATGTTTATAACTACATAAGAGTAATACTATATATGCTTTCTTCTTTGTAATTTTTGTATCCTTTTTCATGTTTTGTGCATAAATATTAAGAATTCTTTAGGAATTAGGTAAGTGAGAATAAACTTGTTCATTTTGGAAGCATGTTTTTGTATGATTTATCTGTCCACCTTAATTATAAATTATTTTAATATGTTTTAAAGAGGAAATACAATTGTGATAAGTTTAACTCTTGAACTAATTTATTTTTTCACTTACCAACTATTTATTAAGGTGTTTTTAATGCAAATTGCTATATGAGGTACATTTTATAAGGACTCACTCAATCCAGTGAGTGACAAGAAAATTGTGCACTGCACATTGTTTTACAATCATCCTGACAATTCTAAGATTAGACTTTTTTGAATAAATCTCTTCAGACCTTTGAAAATACAAAAGTTCCAGTGATCTGGCAAATTGGGGGGATTATGTGTGGCTGTCTTTCTAGGAGGATATGCCTGTGTGTATCTTTGACATTTTTGCCGGTTGGGAACCCACCAGGTAAAAATGAGACCTCGATGCCCTTATGACTTTCTTAGCTATTGTACTCTGAAGACAACAGTCTACATGTTTTGAGATTTACAGTTTCCTGGAGATTTTCCACAAAAACGTTTTGACGTAGTACAGTACACTTGATCAACTATCACTACGGAGATTTGACGGAAATTCAGGAAATGGAAGGGTCTATTTTGGACCTTGGAAATGCAAGGTCTTCTCTTTGGCCATGATGAAGAAAAAATAAACCTTTCCTTATAGAAAAGATCTATGGGACACTGAGGTTAAAATTCCAAGCTCTGCATTGCTAAAACTTCTGGACATTCTTACAAAACTGCTAAACAGCATTTGCAGCTCTGCAAAGCTTGCCAGAAGACAACTTTAGTGAGAACTGGAATTTTACAATCACAGATATTACACCTGACACCACCTCATGGTTAAAAATGAATTTGGAAAGATACAAGGACTCAATTAGAGAAGCAATGACAAATCAGCAGCATTCCAGAAATCCTCATTCTGTGATTCTTTGACATTTATAGCTGTGTGACTTTAAGGAAGATGCCTAATCTTATTCTGTCTCAGTTTTCTCATGTTTAAACAGAGCTAAGAATACCTACTTCTTAACATTACTGGGACAATTTCAGGAGATAATGTATATAAAGTGCAAAATGAAATTCCTGGCATATAGTGGTAGTTGAATAGATGCTGTGTCCTTTCTGCTCTTGTTAATGTCTTATATACTTTACTCCCAGGAGAAGGGAAGAATAGAAATAAAAAGGTTACCTACCTATCATTGAAGACCTATTTTGTTCCAGATGATATTTTATGTCTGTATCAGACAGTTATGTTAATTCAGTCTTACTATCTCCATTTTTTCAGATAAAAAATAAAATCTAGAGAGGCTACATGACTCTACCAGGGACATATAGCTGGTAAGTGAAGCTGCGTGTGATTCTGGGCCTGATTCCAAAGTCCCTGCTCTTTCTATTTGTCCACACTTATCAGCTAGGAGATTGTGACTTAGAAGCTGGTCAGTCATTTACACCAATGACTGTAAGAATGGATACAACAGCAACAATGTTTAAGCATTCGAGACACCTTAATATTTTCTGGAGATTTTTTTTTCTTACATCTCTGACCTCTATTAATGATAAACATTTTATTTCTTAATTTTCTTAAAATCCCTCGGTTTAAAATTCAACTTAAACTCTGGTATTTACTCATTTTCCCATGATGTCTCGCTTGCCAATACACACATACTGCCCCTTGACTACTGCACAGAGTATTTAACATTTTCTGGTCAAATAGCAGCAGGTTGGTGGAAGAACTAAACCTAGTGTTTATACCGTATTCTGTGGGTTGGAGCATTGAATGCATGGATATCACTTGGCCTCAGAGTGCAGTCGTATCAGGCACTCACAGTTAATTTTATTACTTGGTAGAGTCAAGAATGCCTCATCCTGGATTCTCCCACAGGGATTTGTCTTCCACTTCATGCTGTCTCTAGCCTTTATACTAGTAAGAAGACTTGATCAGTTCTCATCAATGATCATGGTCCACTGTGCTTATATTTTATTGCCAATTCTTATGTATGTGAATATATATACATGGATGCTCACCTGCACCAAATGAGAAGGGCTACAGGTTAGTTTTACCAAGTGATTTTTCTGAATAATCATTTTCTGCACTGGAGTTAGGGAGAATAGCAAACTCTGTGTCGTCCCTCCCTGTTCTCTGTTTCTACCTGTCTGGTAAGAGAAGCTTGGTGTGGGCAAGTACCCCGTGCAGTCTCAGCACTGAGCACATTGGTATGTTGTTGTAACTTGCCATTTTTCCATCTTACAAGTCTTTCTGTACAACACTGTAAATACCAATAGAATGTTTGTAAATAGATGCTATTTTATTTTTAAAGACTTTACATCTGAGATTGGGTTATATTTCAGGTGAAGAGGAGTTAAGGAGAATTATTATTTTCACTTTTAACTTTGTATTGATTAATATGTTTGCTGTGGGTAAAATTGAAATATATTAATTCCAGAATCTTTACCAAGATACACGTATTTTTTAACCTTAGGCATTCTAGGGTACATATCCAACTTCTTCTAAGAGTCAGGCCAATGGACAGATCCTTTTTGCTTGGATATAATTATCAACACTGTCATCCATTAGCACTAGCTTATAATAACAAATTCAAGTTTAGAGTTAAATTATTTCTTTCCCTTTTATTTCTCTAAGGAGAAAAAAGTTAATTTTCTTCTTGTATATCTGAGAAATACATATACATGGAACTCAATCATTGAGCCTACTCTAGTGGGTGACAATGTCATAAGTCAACTAAAATAAATGAAATGAATGATAAGACTGCTAAATGTATTGGAGAAACTGACTGAACAGATTAATGAATGAAATCTAGTGAGAAATATGACAGGGTTCAATTCCTACATCAATGAAACCAGTGAAGTTCCAATGCTTCATATAATAACAGTAACCACCTTATTAGGTTTGGATAAGCATTGAATGAATTAATATATGACAAGCATTTAAAACAGGGCTGGGCACAGAAAAGAAGTATGTGTTTGCTATTTAATATTGCCTTAGAGCAATAACTAAATTCTCTACATTCTTGTCCAAACATCCTTACTAATAATGAAGTATTATTTTGAGGTTTCCAGAGGTTAACATAAAGCATAACTATTACAGTCATTATTAATCATGACAGTTATTCTGTTTCTGATTAGCAGTAATAATTATGCCAACCTTAAAATGGGAGTAATGTAACAATTCAATATAGCCTAAAAACTGAAACATTGGAATGGTTACTTTTTGAAAGCTTGAAATCCCATTTTCTGAAAATTCATGGGGGAAAAAAAGTTGGACAACAAATTATTTAGTTGATCTTGTTATTCTTTAGACCAGAATAAGTTAAATAATTTATTTAAAATATGTGAACATACTGCACTTAGGAAATTAGACCATTATAGAGTAAGCTAGAATCCTCTTAATTCCCAGAAGTGACTACTATGGAAATATGTGTTTTCTAGATAGTATCTAATCTTTTTCTTGCTCCCTAATCCCACTGGCTGTGTGCTGTGCCTTTTTCACTAAAAGTGCAAGTATGATTATGACAATAGCATTGATTTTCAGGTGTGGCTTGTAGAATTAGTCTCATTGCTTTAAAGTCACATATTGTATAATTCATTTTTATAATTCTGTTTAGTATTTCCCCAGGCTTTCCAATACTTATAAAGAAACACACAACAGGGGAATAACTCCTGAGGCAGCACTCAGATGGCGGAAATTCTACAATCGCTTATTAAATTGCCCTCCTAAATCCTGAGCGGATTTAGTAAGATGAAATTTCAAAGGACATTAGAAAGTGTTGAATACCATTTTACTGAAAAGAAAGCTGGAGTTCAGAAAATTAGATCTACTGGGGTCCCTTTGGGAAGCCTCTTTTTTCTTCTACCTCTCTTTACCTTTCCCTTCTCTGAGTATCTTGCAGAAGAAAGAGAAAAATAAGTTCAACATCAAACTAAAGAAATCATCCAAACCTTTGTTCTTGCTTACTCAACTTTCATCACTTGACTATTTTTTGATGCTGCTTGGTTCTAGAATTATTATTAGAATTTCTAACCAGTCCCATGATCGACTTAGTTTTTTAGGTGTTTATAACTGTCATAAAATTTAGTGTGTCATGCAAAGTCTCAATCTGGCAGTAAATTTTGCAATAATACTTTTCCAAATTGTCAAAAAGTAGTTTGTCCATCCTCAGGCAGTTTAGGAAAGGGTGGAAGAGAATAGGAATCTCATTGTACTAGGAAATCTTTGACTCTGGGAGGAAGAAGTTGCCTTGTGTTGCACAGTATTCTAAATGCCATGAAGAATGGTGGTATATGGCCCTGTAGACTAGGACACTGAGCAATTTCTTCACTTATCAGCTACTTCACTTTGGCAACATATAACCATTTCTGTCCTTGAAATTCTTTATTCATGATGAGGCTAATAACATTAACCACTTTATTAGGTTTTGGGGGAACACTGAATGAACTAACAAGCATTTAAAATAGTGCTGGGACACAAAAGAACTATGTGTTTTCTAGATAATATTATCTTAGAGGGATGGCTCAATTCTCTAAAGTCTGGTCCAGACATCTTTACTGAAAACAGTGTTTTGAGGTTCTAAATATTAACATAAAACATAATTATTATACTCATCATATACAGTGAGACAGTGACTAAGTAGGATATCCCATTTTTGTTGTTGCTGGACGCAGTCTAGGGGCAAGAAGCAGAGCTCAAACTCTATGAAATGGCATCACTTGCAGAAAGAGAGATGTAAACAAAGCTGCATTCCAGGAGGGAAAGATGATGCACATTGGACAGCGAGGTGGCACCTTTAGCAAAGATCTTGGTTTTGAACTTGGTTAACTTGAATTTTAGGTTGATGGTAATCTCAGATCTTACTTCCCTAAAAGTCTTAACATTTAGGATGAGGTACGATAGGCTCTAAAGAAAATATGAAGGTTCTTTTAAATAATTTTTCCAAAGATAAACGCCAGCTTAGTGGGTAAAGTAAGTAGCCCCACTAAGTAGCCCCATGATAGTCTGATTTTTGTTAGAAGTTGACCTTTGAATTCTATGACTGTTGAATGGCAGTCTCTTTGGTAAGACCACTGCATGTTTTTAGTGAGAGATATAGGAATAAACAAGATCAGAACATAGTGTTTATATTGCCCATATTTGAGAGCTGCCTGTTTACTTTTTCCTTCTTTCAGCCAGTGATTTGTGTGTGTGTGTGTGAATCTGTTTATAGATGGCACTTTTCTGTATAGTGAAATTACTGGGTCAGAGGAAAGACAACTGAAGTGTACTGCCTACTCTATCCTACATCTGTGCTGGGGATATTATACAGTATCTCTTTTATTCATATAATAATTTTGAGGGATAAACATTCCCACTTAAAATAAGAGAAAGTTGAAGTTCAGGCTAGCTATGCTTCCATAGCTGGTAAGAAATAAAACCTAGATTCAGCACAGGTCTGATTCCAAGACACCTGCTCTTGCTCATCATAGAGAACTCATTTGTGAGGTGTGCATACCTTAAGGAGTTCTTAAGTCGCTAAATAAGGGACATAGCCACAGGAAACAGATAGGTAGAATTTGTTTCTGGATTTCCTTCCATCTGTCTCCCTATCATTATCCTTTCCAATTATTCACTCCAATTTCCATTTTTCTCCTTCTGCTCTAAACTCAACAAATCCAAATTCAACACCTTTGCAAAACCTGGTTTCCTAAATCTCATTAATCAAGACCATGCTTGGTAACTAGAACTAACCTGAAAGACCAGTTTATAATAAATCTCTTCCTCTCAAATTGCAGTGGTATACTTGTAGTCTACTCTGCTGCTTCTAAACACCATCAGGACACTTTAACATTGAGCATGCCAGCGTAAATTTAAAACTGACATGAAGCAGAGGCAGAACATCCCTCTCATGTATTTTTTTATAAACAATTTTCACAAAAATAAGTGTAGTACGATTTCCTCTTTGCTCTTCTTGATCCAATGACAAGTCCTTGTTTGAAACTGAAAACTAATGACTTCCATATTCAGGTCACACTGAGCAATTATTTGCTTCTCCATCCCCACCTTGTATTTTGTCTTGTTTCTGTGCATCCCTCAATCCCTGTAGATAATAGACGTTTGCAGGCAGGGTTTGGTGATTTTATTAACAGTTAGTCCTCTCTTACATCATTAGTGCCTGCATAAGTTACAGTGAAATAGAGGTTGGAGCTGGGGAATTTCAAGGCCAAGATCCATGCATTCAATTTTTTTTGTTATTTATTAAAGGGCAATAATAGCCAGATTATCAGGCATCACTGAACATTTAGTTTCCTTGACTGTAAAATGGAAAGAATAATAGAACTTAGTTCATGGAGTTGTTGTGACAATTCAACAAGACAATTTTTGCCAACACTTCATACATTCTGTCAATTATATCTCAATAAAGCTGGAGTAAAAACACTTCAGACAGAATCTGGCAATTAGTAATTTATCATTATATCTGGCAAAACTTTAGAAATTATCAAAGCCAGCAGCATCAAGCCTATGGGCCTGTGATTTGTACAGACTGAAGTAGAACAATGAGTATTACATCAAATGTGTATGGTGAAATTAATACTAACTCCAGCTTATTCAACTTGCAATCTAGACTTATTTCTTGAAGAAAACCTTTAGAAATCATGTAATTGGATATCATTTGTTGAGTTATATTCACAAATAAGTGTTGAACACATGCTACTTATCAGAGAAATTATGCTGAAAATATCCAGGTTACTAAACATTATCAAAAAATCATGTTAGCCCTGGCTGGTGTGGCTCAGTTGGTTGAGTGTCATCCTGTGCACTGAAAGGTCACTAGTTTTATTCCTGGTCAGGGCACATGCTCAGGTTGTAAATTTGATCCCTGATCAGGGTGAGTATGGGAGGCAAACTCAATATTTCTCTCTCTTTCCCCCTCTCCCTCTTCCTTCCTCTCTCTAAAGCCAATAAAAATACTAAAAATTATTTTAAAAGTAGCATGATTCATTTTATACAAATA
>PVJC01028951.1:0-22231 GCA_004026665.1 Murina feae | reverse complement strand
GAACACAGAACACACACTGTCCATCCTTCAAGTGAGTTTCAGCAGTTTGCCCAAGATCACACAGCCACGGAGGGAGACAGGATGTGGAGCCAGGTGTAGTGGATTCCTTCCCCCACACATCAAACATGGGGCAACTCTGCACCCACGTCTGAGCCCTCTTGGTGCACCTGTGGGCCCTGAGCATCCTCACCCTCCATGGCCTCCGAGGTCAGCTCCACGATAAGCAGCGCTCACTCTAAGGCACCAAATATGGAACCTGGAATCTCGGTGCCCCAGGAGCCCGGGGCCTGAGCCTCCATTCTCTGTCCCAGGCTCCTTCCCGAAACGCTGGCCTGGGACCCTCTGTCTGATCGCTGAAGGAGCCGTGTTCTCTCCCAGCCCCTCCCAGGGCTTCTCCTCTGCCAGCCTGGGCCCCACGGCACTGCTCCCAGGGCACATGCCCTAGGTCAGAGCAGGAAGAGCCTCCCTCCTCCCACATCGCATCCCCAGTGGTTCCCACCCTGTCCGGCACGTTCCACGGCAGGAAACGCATCTAACCTTGGTCACGTGGGACTCCTTCCTGGGAAGGTGCCTCTTCTCCAGGTCATGACCCTGCCCAAGCTAGACCCCCCCCCCGGGCATTTAGTGCCCCTCGGCAGAAAGAAGTGGCTGGCCTGGTGAGTGGATAAAATCAAGCCCTGCTTATCCTTCGGCTCTCAGACCAAACATCACTTCCTCGGGGAAGCCCTCCCTGACCCACAGCAGACTCTCCTTGCCCTCACGCCTGTCCCTCAGATCACTCAGCACAATTTACAACCAAATCGTAAATCGTGCCAGACGGCGTTGAGCATTTGCCTCCCCCACCAGGCTGCCCGAAGGGGGGCTGCACTCACCTATGCTTCCCCAGCACTCAGCCCAGAACTCTGTCCGCACTAGAAAGGCAATCCACATTTGCTGAGGGGATGAATGAATGCTCCCAGCAGAGTTGGGGCGCCTTCCTCTGTGCTCCCACAGTCCCCTGGACACCATGACCGTGGCCTCTCTTCCACCATCTCAAACTCCCAGCCCAAGAGCCAAATCTGGCCCAGTAAGAGATTTAAAGTAAATAATTTTATATTTAAAAAAATCAATGTATTAATTTCTCTTTAAGAGTAGGAAGATCTTGGGATGCAAAGCCACATCCCCACCTGGCAACCGTCATGTGTATCTGCGTGGCAGCTGCCCCCCTTCAAGATGGGCTCCAAGCTCCCAAACCCCTGTCCTTCTGACCCGACCTGCTTCACGCATCTTCCTCACCTGGCATTTGGGTTTGTGGCCTCCTGCTCTGCCTCCATAGCCCTGACCCCACCCCAGAGCGTGAGCTCTGTGAGGTCAGCACACCCTGCACGGGGGCCCGGCACAGAGCACAGGGACGGTGGGGGTGGCTGAGCAAGTGGCTACAAGGCAGAGCCGGAGGAAGCCACGGGCAGTGGTGACACCACGTGGAGCAAACCTGGGCGTTAGACAAAGAGAAAGCCCTCCCTAAAGGAACCGGAGCACGGGATTCCCCACTCTTCAGAGATTAGTCAAGAACAGATAGCTGAGCGCACCAAACACTTTGTACTTTGTCTCATTAGCTGCTGTGACGCTCGCCGTGCTTAAAGTGGTGGATGGCGAGTAGGTGAATCTTACTGAGATGGTTTAACAGAAATCCATTTTCAACATTTCCCAAGGATGGAGAGCCCCTCTGCTGGGTCCTGGCTCCCAAAAGCGGTCTGGTGCACTACTGCCACCTAGTGGTGGTGAGTATAAATTGCAGGAAGAGCACCCAAAAGGAAAACCCTACCAGAAGCAGGACAGAAATTGCCAAGAGCCTGGATCCCTTCCCCCAAGGCAGAAACAACCTAGACAAAGGGGAGGCACAAAGTAGGGTAGGAATAACCGGTTTAAAGGAGAAATTAAATTTAATGTGATTCAGATCTCAATTACTGAATATTTAAGGTACCAAAGTCAGGAGAAGCCAGCCCCAATCCTCTGGGAGTACCTATATAATACAAGCTTAAGCTTGTGCCCTAACCGGTTTGGCTCAGTGGATAGAGCATCAGCCTGTGGACTGAAAGGTCCCAGGTTCAATTCTGGTCAAGGGCATGTACCTTGGTTGCAGGCATATCCTCACTAGGGGGTGTGCAGGAGGCAGCTGATCGATGTTTCAAACTCTCTACCCCTCTCCCTTCCTCTCTGTAAAAAAATCAATAAAATATATTTTTTTGAAAAAAAAAGCCTAACCTTGGTTGGTTTGGCTCAGCGGATCGAGTATTGGACTGCGGACTAAAAGGTCCCAGGTTCAAGTCCAGTCAAGGGCACATGCCTGGGTTGCAGGCTTGATCCCCAGTGAGGGGTGTACAGGAGGCACCCAATCAATGATTCTCTCTCATCATTGATGTTTCTGTCTCTCTCTCCCTCTCCCTTCCCCTCTGAAGTTAATAAAAATATATATATTTTTAAAGGCCTAAGTGAAACAACCAGAACGACTGGTTGCTATGATGTGTGGCAGCAAGCTGAGCAGTAAGGAGCCTGCTGCTAAGGAGTAGCGAGCCAAGCGTTAAGGAACAAGCAGGCAGGTGATGAGCGAGGGATCCTGGATTGGGAGAAGCCGCTGGGTATTGGGCCTAAGCTGGCATTGGACATCCCCTGAGAGGTCCCAGACTGCAAGAGGGCACAGGCTGAGCTGAAGGACATCCCCTCCCCACAGTTCACAAATTTTGTGAACCGGGCCTCTAGTTTAACTATAATAAAGACAGTCATAAATAATTCTAGCACAAAGCTGACTGAGATCTGAGTCCACACCTGTCAAATCCTGACTGTGGGTGTTGCAGCTCAGCTTGAATTAATCACAACAGCTGATAAAACAAGCCATGCATCAGGTAAAGTGCTTCTCTATATTTTATCTCCAGTAAATCTTTACAACAATCTTTTGAAGTAAGTTCTATTATTATCCCATCCTGTAGATGAGAATACTGAGGCTCAAAAAAGTGAAGTCACGTGCTCATAGTCAAAGAGCTAGTGGGTGGCAGAGAAAGAATTCATATCTGGCTTAGCCCAGGCTTTTGCCATTTCTTTATAGTCTGCTGCCTGCTCTTAGACCCCAAATGGCCTCTTTGAGATTTCAGAGCCCATCTGAAATAAGCGTATACCCTCCCTGTGGTCTCAGCAGGTCTCTGGAAGGACTGGATAAACTCAAAGAAAGTGTTGGGCCTTCCCACTTTATACCCCTTCTCCTGGGCCTCTATTCCACAATGCCCCACCCTTCCTAGGTTCTCCTGGCCCTGTGTACCCCAGGGCAGACTGGCTTCCAGTCCTGAGCCTGGGCCCCAGTCCTGGTCCGCTCCCCACGGGGTCCACAGCCCATCTGAGCAACAGCGCAGCCTTGTTTGCTGACTGGCAAGTTCTCAGTGGGGGTCTGTGCTCCCCAGAGAGAAACACAAAGACTTCATTGTCCTCATATTGGTCTGTGCTCTTTATGGAAAGAAACAATACACAGCCTTTGTGTTTAGAAGAAAAATCACTGAAACACAAAAAATTTTTAGTTCACACCCCTTTGAATTGAGAGAAAAAGTAAACACTATTACCCAAATCTATGTTCACTGGGAAGCCTCCTTTTATTATATTTATGCAAAAACATGAGCCAAATCTCATCCTACGCCACTTTAAAACCCGTTCGGTAATAAAATGCAAACGCTGTTTGCAAAGAATTACAGAGGATCAAGTTCTGGCCTATTGTGAGGAGGAGTTTAAAATTAAGAATTTTAAGCTTCATGTATCCCGATTGTGTTTTGCAATAATCCATGCCTTTAACTCACCCTGTTTATATTTGTTCCGAATAATGTGGCCAAAAAGCCACTGAACAGTGATTGTGAAAAGGATAACTCATTATCCGCTTTCTCCCCCAGAAATGAGCGGAAGAAAGGAAGGTGTTTGCTTGTGCTCCCAGAATTCTTTGGGAATATTTGCTTTCAGATATTTTGCAATATTGGGAAGTGTGCATATTTCTGCAGGGGAGCTTTTTCATTTTTAAAAGGTACTAAAAGGAGACTACAGGAGCACCCTCAGCCCAGGTCACAAGGGAGCCTAATTTGCATACCGACCTGAGGAATTCTGGAACATCACCATGGCTTTCCTGGGAATGCTTATATGAAGGGTCTGCAAGGAGGACTGGTTGCTAGAGGGATCTCACGCACTCCGCCCCACAGCCATGAAGGGCATAGGAGAGCTCAGTGCATCCTCTGGGGAGGATGGGCGTTGCCGGAAAGCCACCTACATCAAAGGAGCCCGAGAGTTCATGGCTCATCATGACAAGTGAGCAGGCAGCAGCCGCCCCCTCTGCAAACCATGGGCCAGGGAGCTTGTAGTCCTGTAACCCACATGGCCCATCCTATTGGTATTAAAATTATCCAAAGGTAAATAACTTGATTGATTGATTGATTGATTTCAGAGAAGAAGGGAGAGAGAGGGAGAAAAAGAAACATCAATGACGAGAGAGAATCATGGATCAGCTGCCTCCTGCACACCCACCATGGGGATTGAGCCCACAACCCAAGCATGTGCCCTGACAGGGAGTTGAACTGTGACCTCCTGGTTCATAGGCTGACACTCACCCACTGAGCCACGCTGGCTCTGCCAAAGGTAAATAACTTTAAACACTGCCTTTGTGTCCAAAGAAACCAGCACATTATGGAGCAGAATGCAAAACACACATAATCAGGATTCCTAGTCTCCAGCAGGAGGGGACAGAAGGCTCCAGCAGTGTCCAGGCAGGCAGAGTCCAGGCCCTGTGCCTGCAGACCCGGCCCCAGGGGCTGTGCGCCAATCCACTCCAGTTTCTATATAAGCTCTCGAGAACCTATGATCACAGGCATGGGGGAGGGTCCGGCCTCCCCTGGTCTAGTAACCTGACTGGAACCTGGCTCACCTGAAACTTGCATTCGCAGCCTGAACACCACCCCCATTTCCACCCTCCACCCCCGCCTGCCTCGCCTTTCTTCTCCATCCTTCATCCCTCTTGCTCACTGTTCCTCCCCCCATTACTGCCAACAGCCACATTAAAACTCTCTGACCTTTATGTGGCATGCTTTGCCCTTTCCAGAGCACTTTTTCTTACACGAATGCTTCTTCAACGGGGGTACACCCACCCTCAGCAGCTCCCGGCCACGGACCAGGGAGCCTGCAGAGGTACGTGAGGAGCACGGCCCTGCTTGCCGGCACTGAAATCACCCAACGGTAAACAACTTAAAACACTGTTTGGGGGTAAAAGAAACAACGTGGGTGTATTAGGGAGCAGGATGCAAAATGCACATACATTTTTAAGGGACAGTGAGACTTCAAATACATTGCGAGCTTGTGGCAGGTGCTTGAAGCTACACCCTCCAACCCCCGGGGACCTGTCGTCGGGTTCTGCTTTGGTAGAAACGTTTGAGGAGCCCTGACTTACTTTATTGCATGAAATCCTCAGAGCAGCCCTTTAAAAAGCAAAGCTGCTTCAGAGATGGAGGAACGGGGACTCAGAGGTGCTGAGGCGCCTGCCCCAAGTCACGCAGTGGGCAGGTGTCAGGGCCTAAATGCCAGTCAGGTCTTCTGACTCCAAGCCCAGTGCTCATTCCACACTAAGATGCTGACAGGTGCCTTGAACCACCAAGGACAAAAGGCCCGGGAGACGGGGAGTAGGGGGCCAGGGCTGGGGAGGATGTCCTGTGATTCTAGAAAGTCCTCACCCACAACCACTGGCTTCAAAACTTAGAGGCAAGGAGGTGCTTGGACCTGGGCAGACTAGACCACGTGGTTGCAAATCCGATGGCACCCAGATGAGCCTCTGTCAACTCTGGATCCCCAGCCCCAGAGGCTGAGGGCAGGAGCTGGGGTTGTGCCCCCAGTGCTTTCTGATAAAACTCAAAGGACAAGCGGCAGACGCATGGGGACATGGTGGCCCCGGCCTCTTCCTCGGTGCCGAGTGCTGCCAAGGCAGGTGCTCCGGCTCCCAGGCCGCAGGGCCCAGCTGGACTCTGGAGTCAGCTGCTAAATGGTCGTTTGGGGGCAGGATTCAAATCCAGGTGGACTGACTCCCAACCCCACACCCTTTCCATGTGCCACACTGCCCGAGGCTATGAAAGGCGTCCCATCCTGGGGTCAGCAGGCTGGCGTTCCGGCCCAGCTTCTCTAAAAGGAGCTGCATGACATGAGCCAGTGCCTGCCCCACTCTGGTCCTAGTGCTGTGGGGTCACTCTAGTACCTGAGGCTTCTAGAGCCAGAGCTTCCTGCATTCAAATCCCAGCTTTTCCATTGTCTAGTTGCCTGGCCTTAGGCATGTTATTTCCCAGGCCCAGGCCTCAGTTTCCCCATCTGTAAATGGGGATATGATTGTGCCCAGCTCGCAGGACTGCTGTGAGGAGTAAATGAATTATTCAGGCCAGGCGCTTAGAAGAGAGTCCACTCCAGAGTAGGGCTCAGTGAAGGTGAGCTGATGTTGTGTACAAGCGAGGGCGAAGAGGGTCAGGTGGGGCCTCCGAAGACCTCCAGCCTCCCAGGGCTATGTCTGATTGGCGGGTAGAAAGGAAGCACACAGTCCACCCCTTTTTCGTCTCCTGCTCTGTCAGAATGAAACAGCGGCCTGTCGCCATGGCCAAGGGAGAGTCATCTGCCGCTTCCTCTCCTTTCCAGGATCCAAGGCTTGGGTGGGCAACACTTTCATGAAATCGCAAGCCCCCTCCCAGGCGCCTTTCCCATCATGCCCTAGATGCTCAGCCTCTGAGTCCATGGCTGGTATTTATTCAACAACTATTCATTGAGCACCTACTCTGGGCCAGGCATTGCCCAGGGCATGGGGGACGCTTCAGTGAGCAGAATAAGACACAGTCCCTGTGTGCCTAGAAGAGAGAGAATTATCATGTGTAAATACTGCTTGGCGACTCTAAGCTTCTATGCATGGTGGTTTTCCTGGCTGAGGAACTGTTGGTGTGGTCAAAACCCATGTGATCCTGGAGGCCTGTGAGGAAGACAAGGAACAGAGCATGGCAGAAGGGGCCACCTGCTCTCAGTGAGTTGGGAACTGTCAGGAAAGGTTCTAGGGGTGTTTTCCTGCAAGTGCACTCAGGTTGACAGGAAACAGCTGGGAATGGCAGGCTGGGCGCTGAGTATTGACCGGGGCACAGTGCCAGGACACCTACCAGGTCCCATCTCTGAGGTGCGCCATATGCAAGAACAACTTGAGACCAGATGGAGTCCCAAATCACACACCTACAGAAAAAGAAAAAAAAATCCACCAACAATGAGAAAATCATCTTTAAGCTGGATTGCTCAGCTTTCCAAACTGTTAATGGCCCGAATTTAAATTTCCCAAGATAAACTCAGTGGTTTTGTTTTCTACTGTTCATAGACATAGAACTGTTCTGTGTTCAAGATGAGAATTGAACAGGGCCAGATATTTGACTGTTACTGTAATTTCATGTGTTGATGGAAGGATGACAGCTGTATGCAACTCCAATCAATAAAATCACCTTAGAACCTTAAAATAATATTCATAATATTGTGATATTAGAAACCATATGTATTAAGAAGTAAAGAAGCAGACTCTGAAATTAGCTGAGTGGAGAACATTTCTAGTAGAGGAAACAGCCCGCTCAAAGGCCCTGAGAATGGAACCAGCTAAGGACTTGGCTTTTTCCTCGATGTGAAAAGGTAGGTTGCCTTTTAGAGTCAACAAAATAGTCAACGCGGATCATGCCTGTTTCATTCAAACATGCTAATCCAGGAATCCAGAGGGCTCACCCACCTTATCCAAGAGGACTCACTGTCCTAAAGTCCTTTCTAATTTTATTGAGACCAAAACAAGAGACTACATAGTATCCCAATGTTTATCAAAAGCTCAGTGTTCATTAATAGAAAGAAAAGACATGAATGAACACAGCCTCCTCCTCAAACTGAACAGTTAGCTGTATGTAATGTACAGATCACAGAGGCAGTAGCTTAGTAGCAAATGGAAAAACCAAAGGAAAATAAGTTAAAAAGAGATACAGCAGAGAGGAGATTGTTCCACCTCAATCAGCCTTTTCTAAATGCTTCGAAACACCCTTGAGGAGCCTCAGCTTCTCTCTGGTGCCCCAGTGAGGGCATCCCAGGCTCTCCAGTGCCTTCTGGGAGTCAGGTGATCACTATGCAGAGGTGGCTGGGATGGCATGAAGCATGTGCCCCAGGTTGGACACAGTGCTAGATGCCTTACCTGTATCACCTCCTTTAACTCCCAAAGCATCCTGGGAGGTGGGGGTTATTTTCTCCACTTTACAGATAAGAACATCAAGTCTTAAGAAGTTAAGAAACTTGCTAAAGCCCTAGCTGAGTACCTCAGATGGTTAAAATGTCATCCCAATGTGCCAAAGTTGCAAGTTCAATCCCTGGTCAGGGCACATATAAGAAGCAACCAATGAATGCATAAATGGGTGGAACAACAAATCAATGTTCCTCTCTCTCTCTCTCTCTCTCTCTCCAATAAATAAAATTTTTAAAAAGAAAGGAACTTTCTAAAGGTATGAAGTTTACATTAATCTGAATCATGGCCAATTCAGAAAATTTGTAAGACCTCCATTAAGAGTGAAAAGATTTACTCTGAGAGGGGAGATTGGAAATGATGAGGCTCAGCTTGGAGGAGAGAAAGAGGGTAGAGAAGCAACGTTTGCTGAGGCACATGTCTCATTCACTCCTCGCGATTACAAGGACGGTTCATCCTACATTCAAGATAAGAAACTGAAGCTCAGAGGCTGATGGACCCGCCCAAGGTCAATGGCTAGTAGCAGAGCCCAGATTCCCAGCCAGGTGTGCCTGGCTCTACAGCCCACAGCTGCTACCACACCTGGTCATGGCGCCTGGCAGGCTGGGACCTGCCTATCCGGGGAATCACAGCATCTGGGATGTAGCCCCAGCTTTTCCAGTGACTTCATGTGTGGCCCTGGGCCCATCCCTTCTCTCTCTGGGTCTCAGTTTTCTGATCCATAAAATGAGGAGGTGGATGGGACAATCTCCAAGGCCCTCTTGATAGTAAGCCTATGATGCTTTGAGAATCAAAAAGCTGACTCTTCCCTCCTGCCTTAGGCAGCACAAGAGAGAGGACAGCAACATCCCTCTGCCATGTTCTCACCCTGACCTGCCACCTCCCAGCTTGTGGTGCCTCCCAGCCTGAACAATCAGAGATCTGCCCTCACCTTTGCCTCCTCCCTCACCTTTCCCAGCCCCCACGTCTGCTCTGTACCAAACCCAGTGCCCTCTGTCCCCTTAGCCCCTCCTTCACAGGCTCCAATGTCTGCACCTCCAAGACATGTGCCTCAGTTTGAACCCTCTCCATCTCTCCACAGGCCGTGAAGAGCCTTGGGCCTGGTCTGCAGGCCCCAGTTTTTTCCATTACAGCGGCCAGAGAGATCTTTGTTGTATCAGTTCTTTTGCACGCTCCGAACTCTTCCATCACTCCCAGGGCCCACAGGATAAATCCCTTAGCATGACATTTGACCTCCAAAACCCTTCCAGAGTCAGAGAAAGACGTGTATCACATGATCTCACTCATATATGGAATCTAATGAACAAAATAAACTGCTGAACAGAATAGATCCGGAGACACAGAAGCATGGAACAGACTATGGAATCTCAGAGGGAAGGCAGGGGTGGGTGGGTGGGTGGGTGAGAAGAGATCAACCAAAGAACTTGTACGTATACTAGATGTACCAGTTAAGAATGGCAGATTTTGTAATCAAAGAAAACACAGTAATTTCAAGAGAAACATCAAAAGTGCTTTATTTAAAGTAATGTCCGTCACTAGCTACACATTTCCCCCATCTTTCAGGTAATTTGTGGATACTGTCCCAATAGAACTTTTCTTTTTCTTTTTTTAGGCAAACCATTCAGAGACCCAATTTTCCACTTCTTCGTATGTTTTGAGGTGCTGCTCAGAAAGTGTGTGTGCCATCGATCAGAACAAGTGGTAATCTGAAGGAGCAAGGTCTGGTGAATATAGCATCTGGGATGTAGCCCCAGCTTTTCCAGTGACTTCATGTGTGGTGAATACAGTCTAGGTGGGTTAATACTTCCCAGGCAAGATCTTTTAATGTGTCTTTAACTGGTTTTGGAGTGTGTGATGGTGCATTATCATGAAGCAAAATTACTTTGTCGTATCTTCTGGCACCTTCTGGTCATTTCACAGTCAAAGCGTGGTTCAAATTGATTATTTGTTGTTGGTAGTGATCAGTATTAACAGTTTCACCTGGTCTTAGAAGCTCATAATACACTACACCTTCCTGATCCCACCAAACGCAGAGCATTGTCTTCTTTCCGAAGCGATTTGGCCTTGCAGTCGATGTTGATGGTTGACCTGGATCAACCCATGATTTTGTGCATTGGGGATTCTCAAAATAAGTCCACTTTTCATCGCCAGTCACGATTCAATGCAAAAAAAGACTTTCATGCCATTGAAGCAACATTTTACTGATGACTTTTCGGTTTTCCATTTGTCTTTCATTCAGTTGATGTGGCACCCATTTTCCTTCCTTGAAACTCTTTCCCATTGCTTGTAAACAATCGGAAATTGTTTGCTGAGCAACATTCAATCTTTCTGCAAGTTGTTTTTGAGTTTGACATGCATCTTCATCCAATAATGCTTGTAATTGTTGGCCTTCAAACTTTTTTGGTTGACCTGGACGTTCTTTGTCTTTCACACCGAAATCATCATTTTTAAAGCATTTAAACCAGCGTTCACAAGTATCTTGAGATGGAGCATGTTCACCATGAGCTTCCCGAAGTATATGATAACTTTTTCTTCAAAATAAAGTAATGAATTAAAACTTCCCGCAAATGCTCTTTTTTTGGCATGAAATTCAACATTTTAAGTGTAAAAATATCTATGATGTTTACACCTTCAGAAAATTTGACATATGACGTTTTCAAACTTGCTGTCAATACAACAAAATAGCATACATATCAAATCGCATATATATCAACATATGTGTAACTCCATCTAGTGAAAAAAATCTGCATTATTAACCGGTACACCTAGTATATGCATAACCCATGGACACAGACACTAGGATGGCGGAGGCCTGGGGTGGGGGATGTGGACAGGCTATAAGAAGTCAGCTGGAGAAAAGGAGGGACATATGAAATACTTTCAAAAATTAAGTGTTTTTTTTTATAAAATAGCCTTCAAGGCCTGGTCCTACTCAACCCTAATTAATCAATTCCCATCCACCACTCTCCTCCTTCTCACTCCTGCCTATATGTCAGTCACCCATTCTGTTTTTCACCTAACTGCCAATATCCTGTCCTCCCAGCCTGGAGTTCCCAGCCCTCCTTTCCTCCCTACTCCCTACCCTGATCTGGTTCAAATGCCTTCCTCACACAGCCCAGAGAGGTCACAGTCCTTCTCTTCTCTCTGCTCCCATGAATCTTTTCATGGCACTTTGTACAGACCATGATTTATTCTATTCCATATCTCCAGTGCCTGGCACCGAGCCTGACATATGGAATGGATGTAGATGCCTATTTGATGGATGAGTGAAACTTTGGTATCTCATTCTCTTGTGGACCAGGGATTTGTTTTTGTCTAGAATGTTGAGTTACCCAAGAAAGCTCTGTCTATCAGCCAGAGCACTGCTGCCCGCATACGCAATGCCTCCCAGTGTCCCCTTTGCCCATGTCCCAGCATCCTGCCAGCATGGTGCCCCCAAAAGGGGATCTCTCTGTCTCACACATATTGTCTCTTCCCCCTGGTCTGTGAGGACATCGAGCCTCTCCTCTCTTTTGTCAACCTTGAACCCCTCATGTCTTCAGGTCAGGGGCAAATCTGAAAAGAACAAGTGAAAGGTGCATGGTAGGAAGAGGTTAGGTGTTTCCATAACTAGTTCCTTGAGACATACACACCCATGTTTCAGGAACGTACAACCAACAAGGTCTGCATAAGTCATGGTCCATCCAATGTGAAAGCCCATACAGCACAGAAAATGGCAAGGCCGATGGACAGATGGTGCCGGGAGGTGGCCGTGGGCTATCACACAGTGAGATGCTCCGGGGGAACCCAGTTTATCCACTCTGGCTCCATTCTAACAAGCAGAAAAGGCGAGTGGCCACACATCAAATGTCATGGGGGATATTTCTGAATTGGGGGGGGAGGGATAAAGATGATGGGGATCATTTTTACACTTGTCTTCAAACTTTTATACTAACTTTTTTACAAAGAGCATAGATTTTATGTTCAGAAAAATAATAACACTATTTCCATGTTGATAGAAGAGGATAAGGAAGAGGGCAGAAAGAGGAAGAGAGAAGGAAGGAGAAAAGCTAAATCAGAAAGAAGAAGAAGAAAAGACCCTCTGAGCTTCTCCCAACCCACATGAGATGCCCAGGAAAGACACCTGGTCACGATTCCCACAATCACCCCGAACCCTAATCCCTCCTCCGGCCACTTCCCCAGGAACCAGGTTCCTTGTAGTGTTTAATTCTCAGCTCTGTCTCTACTAGTAGATTACAACCCCATCCTGCCTTTGACCCAGGGGTTGGAGAGCTCAACCCCTTTTGTACATCTTACTCTGAACAAAATACCAGGACAGGAACCCAAGCCCTTACCCCTGCGCCCATGACCAGAGACT
Source organism: Murina feae (assembly GCA_004026665.1). Taxonomy (NCBI): domain Eukaryota; kingdom Metazoa; phylum Chordata; class Mammalia; order Chiroptera; family Vespertilionidae; genus Murina; species Murina feae. The sequence goes on along the minus strand of PVJC01028951.1, from coordinate 9,602 downwards.
CACGCAGAGACACTGCACCAATGGCCAGCTTGGCACTGTCTGAAGACACATTCCTTTAAGGCAGGTGATGGGAACTCACATGAGGGAGTTTGAGTTGGTAGAAGCCTGGATGTGAATCTGCAGGGCACTGGGCTTCCACACGGAGGCTGCAGGTCCTGGCCCCTCTGCTCAGTGTCAGAACTGTATTGGCCTGGTCATTAACTTCCCTGTGCCCCTGTTTCATCACCTGTAAAGTGGGGATAATAATAACACAGATGTCACAGAACTAGTGAGAAGACTGAACCAGATTATATATGCAAAGCACTTGACACAGTGCCTGGCACACAGTAGGCACTCAATAGATAACAGCCTGTATTACTGTTGACAAATTGTTCTAATCCTGCAGCGAGTAGGTCATAGACATGCCGTGCCACTGGTGGTCCTGCTAACAACAGGGGCTCAGGGTGCCCTCATTGGTTACCATTAGGAGACTGGCGGTGCCTGAGGGATTCTGACAGAGGGAAAATCGATTGGGGTTCATGCAAGGGAAAAAGAACTACATTTGTCAGGGGAGGGTTGTTGCACAAGAGAAATATGAAAGGCTCTTTCGGCTCATCCTCTTTCCTCCTGGAGACCATCTAGCCTTATTAAAAATACAATGAGGAGCCTCCATCACGGCTAGTTGGGAAGCGAAAGACACCAAGGCAAAATAGAAGAGGGAAGGAAGCATCTGTCTGTTGGGGCCGAGGCCGCAGGACGTCTGGCAGGAGCTGCCTGGAGAGAAGCCCGTGCCTGTGGGAAGCACCAGGAGTCAGCTGCAGGGAACCCACATGGGCCCTGCACACCTGGGAGGCTTTTGAGCTCCTGGGTCATTTTTTGGTACCAGGACCCGCGCTCTTCCTCCCTGAGTCCCATATGCCCCAGTCCGTGGCTCTCGACTCACAGCCACACTGATGCTTTCAGCCCACATTGGCCAGTCCATCCCAATGGGTTCCAGCAGAACCCTCTTTTCTTTTCATCAGTCCACAAATCTGTGTGGATGCTGCTGTGTACTGGGGGAGACGCGGGGAGGAAACTGAGACAGACCCTCGTGTCTTCTAGTCAATGAGACGTGGCAGATGCATAAATACACCCAAGTCGTGTCAATTCATCATGTCACTCTTCTGCTGGAAAGTCTTCAGGGGCTCCCTGTGGCCTGCATGACAGTGTCCAAAGGCCTGAGCTTAGCAGCTGAATCCTCTCCCCATCAGCCATAACTGACCTGTTCCGTCTCAACTCCAGCCCATTCCTCCTCATCCCCCCATCACTCTGCCTCCTCTATTCCAGCCTTGCTGAATGCCAATGTGGCCATGCCTCTGGGTCTTTGCCCAGGCTCTACTCCTCTACTCTTCTCCATCTGACAAACGTCTACACCTCTCTCAATATCTTGTTCAAATGCCCACTCCTCCACCTGTCTTCTCAAACAACCCCAGGAACTATAGTCTCTTTTACACTTGTGTTTCCAGAATACTGGATGCAAATTGTTTATTTTAGCACTTATCATCTACTAGGGGCCTGGTGCACAAAAATTTGTGCACTCCGGGGGAGGGTGGGGGTCCCTCAGCCCAGCCTGCCCCCTCTCATAGTCCGGAACCCCTCAGTGGATGTCCTACTGATGGCCCCAGTCTGGCAGGCGCCATGTGTGTGTCACCACTGGGGGCCTGCCCCCAGCCGAATCTGAGGCTTGGAGCAATCATCCTGTGTGTGTCTACCTGCTGGGGTCCTGCCCCCAGGCTTGGAGCAGGCACCTCCTCTATGTTTATCTCTGAGACTCCTGCCATCCCTTGCATGTTGTTCTCTTTTTTGAGCTGTGGCCAAGGCTGGGTGCTGCCTGCCTACCAGGCTCACCTACTCCCCTCTTGCTTCAGCCACCAGAAAGCGGGGAAAACCCCACCTGTTCTTTGCCTCACAGCCAGCCCGGCCTTTTTCCTGCTCCCTGATCCTGGCAAGGGGACTGGGAAGCAGGCAAGCACCACCCACCCTGCCCCCACGGCTTCTCGCTTAGTGGTTGCCAGCCTCCATTTTGGCTGGGTTAATTTGCATACAACCCTCTGATTGGTTGGTGGGCATGGCTTGGCTGGTGGGAGTGGCTTAGGAATCTCAGAGAGACAGTTAATTTCCATATTACTCTTTATTAGAGTAGTTTTTTTTACGTTCATCTTCCTCACTAAACAGTGTGATCTTTAAAGGCAAGGTCTATATCTTATTATGTCTTAACTAGAGGCCTGATGCATGAAATTCATGCAAGGGGCTCGGCCCCCACCACCACGGCTTCATTTGTGAGGTCATCCAGAAGGACGTCCAGAAGGATGTCTGGTTTAATTGGTATATTATGCTTTTATTATTATAGATAATATAACAGCACCTGGCACATATTAGAGTTCAGTAAATATTTATATAATGAAATACAGATATACAATAAATATAAGAAAAAATACTCAACCTCTCTAGTAATAAGGGAAATATAAACTGTAACAAAAATATACAGAGATGCTATTTTCTCCTATTGGAATGGCAAAAATAGTAAAAGATTGGTAATAATCAGTTTTGATGAAGATGTGAGAGCATGGGCTGGTGGAAAGGGCATTGCTACAATATTTTAGAAATATAGCTCCATCTGCTAACAATTAAAATGTGTACACCTGACTTGGGGGGCGGTCAATTAGGAAAAAGAAGATATATGTAAAACTTTAGATAATAAATTTTAAAAATGTGTATAGCTTTTTGCTCTTTAATAACGCTATTGCCCCAAAACCCAGCAGGTTGGAACAGCACCCAATTTCTGCGGGTCAGGAACCCAGGCATTGCTTACCTGGGTCTTCAGTCTCAGGGTCTCCTGTGGGGCTGTAATCAAGGTGTCTGCTGGAGTTGCAGTCATCCAAAAGCTTGACTGTGGAAGGATCATGTCCAAGCTCACATATGTGGTTATTGAAAGGATTAAGTTTCTCTTAGGCTTTTGAGCAGCGGTCCTCAGCTCCTCAGTAGTGATTGGCCAGGGGCTGCCATGACCTTCTCGGCAGGGTTCAGGATCTGAAGGAGGGGCCGATGCATAAATGAAAATGCTATACAAGAAATATGAATTTAGAAAGCATTGGGGGCCAGGTGGAGACCTCTTTCTTCAAGAGGCACACAGACTTCTCAATCCTGTTTGTTTTTTATTCACTTGAATACATATTTGCCTTTAGCAATGCATACAGGCATATCAAAGGTAATTTGGTAAACAGTAAAAGGATTATCAGGTTAGGGAATTGCCTTGAGCCACCACTATCTCAACACAAACCATTCATTGGCCTCCCACGTTCCTGGGTGCACTGACAGTATCGGCAAGCAGTGACTTCCCGCAAGGGGCCACCCTCAGTTCCTCACCAGGTGACCCACTCTGTCAGAGCAAACACATGAGACGAGCTATAAAGAATACCAAGAAGGCAAAAGTTACGGTCTTTTGTGACTAATTCATGAAAGTGACATCCTACCAATTGTGTCATTTTCTATTCATTAGAAACAAGTAACTAGGTCCAGCTCCCACTCAAGGGGAGGAACACACCAGGGGAAGAATACATGAAGTGAGGTCATTGGAAGCCATGTCAGAAGCTGTCTCCCATAGTGTGTGTGTGCGTGTGTGCATGTGTGTGCATCATCCATGAAGAAAGCAGTAAGAGGAACACTCCAAACTCTCAAAAGGGTTTACTGGGAAAGGGGCAGGATTAGAGAGGGAGGAAAAGTGGGGGAAGTAGATTCTTGATTTTTTTCAATAAATCCCTTATCTTGTTGACTTTTAAAAATAAGTAGGTATTCGCTTTGTAACTTCAAAATTAAATAAATATTAATATGAGGCAATCAATGTCAAAAGTGCCAAGGGAATTAAAAAAGAGAAAATCCATCCTAGCTTAGAGGGGGGGGGGTGAGGATCAAGGAAGCCTTCATGGAGGAGATAGTGCTTAGAATGAGTCTTGAAATACGAGTTGGGTTGGGATGTACAAAAACAGCAGAGTGACAGGAAGGGAAGAGCACAACAGAAGGCAAGGTAACTGTCCCAGGGCCAGAGTGGTTGAGGTGACACAGGCACAGCACAGGCGCTCAGTGAAAGCACTAAAGCCAGCTTGGCATGTGCCTACCTGGCTGTCTCCATCCCCAAATCAGAGGGAGTGCAGAAAGATGTGGAGAGGAAATGAACCCCAGCGTCTCTGGCAGAGGATTCTAGACCTTTGTACCTGCTCAGACTACTTCTAAACTCCAGAGTCAAGAGCACCAGTCCCATTCTGAGAGGTCCATGGGAGCTTGAAGCTTGGCCAATCATGCCTCCCCAGGACACAGCCAGGGAAGGAGAAATACCAGCATTGTCTTTCTCTCTCCGTTTGTCTCAGAGATGGAGTCCACGCTCTGATTGTTCTGTAGAGCAAATCCATTTATACCTCCCTAGCCATTAACTTCATTAAACTCACCCAACCTCCCTCCAGGGAGCACTGGCTCCATCAGAACCACAGGACTGGGGCCGGCCTTAGCTCCATAGTTCCTTTGACAAAAGGGAAATTGGAAGCACAGGGCTGGACCTGGGGAAAGGGTTTTGGTTAGTATGTAAATGTAAACCACAAGAAAATCTGTCCCAGATCACTTGCTGGGCCCTGGGGAAGAGAAGAGATTGAGACCCAGATCCCTGCCCTGGTGCAGTCCTTGGCCAGGTAGCGGGTGTGGACCTATATTAGATTATTCCCAGCAAGGTAATGTGACACATAAGGAACATGGGCAATCAAGGAGGGTTGCACAAAGAGGAGGAGACACGTGGACTGGGTTTTGAAGAGTGAATAGGAGTTTGATGAGAAGTAAGGGAGGATAGGCACTTCCAGCAGAGGAAATAGCACTGGCAAAGACAGGACATCTGGATTAGCAGTTCAGTGTAGCTGGAACTTGAAGGAGGATGGGGAAGAGGGGGAAGGATTGACAAGAAGTAAAAAAGGAAAGGTAGACTAGGGCCAGAGGGTGAGGGACTTTATAAGGCAAAGCTTGTAAGGTTTCTTGACTGTAACCTCGGAGCTTATGGCTCATTGAAGATGACTTTAAGAAGTGCAACCTCTGGAGTGAGATATGGAGGTGGATGGAGAAGGGATTACAACAGGAGGAAGAGACTTTTATATCCTTCAGGGGTTTTTATAGCAAGTCTGTATTACCATTATAATTCATTGCTTAGTATTTTAAACTTTCTTTCTTGGCTAGGATCACAAATAATTGACAATAGCTGCCATTTATTAAGGACTTATTCTAAGGGTTTTACGCACATTATCTTGCTTAATCCTAACGCTAACCCTCTGAGAAGGTGCTATTATCTGCATTTCCCAGTTGAGAAACTGAAGACCTAGGAGAGAAAGTAGCACTGAAGGTCACACACACAAATGAGTGAGCCAGAGGTCACACAACAGGCGAATGAGCTGGAATTTGAATGTGAGCCTGGTGACACCGAGTCCACACTCTTAACACTCCGCTCCACAGCCTCCTGATAGCACACACAGACAGGAAGGCAAGGTCATCACTTTCACAGATGCCCTGAGGCCAGGAGACAGAGCAAATACTTGGGACAATAGAGCTGTCTTCAAACCATCTGGAAGAGCTGAGGCCCTGGGCTCCGGGCCAGGATGCCAGGATGTAATGCATCAGGCACAGATGTGAAGTCCTGGACTTGGGAGCAAAGTCCTGCCCAAGGACAGGTGGGAAACGTGTGTCCGACCTTGCTGATCCCTGTCCACCCAGACGCTAGGCCAGGAGAGTCAGGCTAAGAAGCCCTCATCCCAGTCAATGCAGGGGGTCATTGGTTGACCTCAGCCCATAGTCTCAGGGGACTCTCGGGCTCCCTGTCTCGACTGTCCTTCTCACCATCCCTGCTGTGTCTTCTCTGGTATCTCAGATGAAGCTGGAGCCCAGGCCTGAGTCACCCCAACCAAGAGACAAGCTGACACAAGATGAGGCTCCTGGAAGTGAAAGAACCCACATTGTTAACCTCAGGGAACTGCCCTAGGTCACTGGTGCTTACATTTTTTAAGCTGCAGACCTCTCTCGTCCATGGAGTCTTATTAGAACCCAGTATGTCAACTGGCTAAGGTAGGAGTGTCTTCGGTTGACACTCCTCTCAGGGGTCCCTGAGAGGACAGAGGGGGTCAGCTGAACACAGTGTGAAATCCACTGGGCCAGATCATTCCAAAGGCTCCAGCCCAGAAGTGCTCTGACCTTGCAATTCCTAGTGAACAATCACAGAACAAACACATACTGAGCACTAACTATGCACCAGGCACTAATCTACGGATTTTACACAAGTCCTCTCATTTAATCCTCATCGCAAACCTAGGAATTAGGTTCTGTTACATGGCAGAGACTGCCAGCTGTCCACCAAACTCTACTCTCCCTTCCCTCTCATTAGAATTGAAGCCAGGGGCATGGCTAAACTACATTTCCCAGCTTCCCTAGCACCGAGGTGAGGTCATGTGACCAAGTACTGTCCAATAGCATGTGAGCAAGGGCCATGAGTGCCACTTCCAGGCCAGGTTAAGGGAGGGAGTGAACACCCCACTCTCCCAACCTCCTGCCCTCTGGCAGGGATGAAGCCACCGGAGTGACTGAAAGCCTGATGTTGAAATGGTGGGTTTGATCGCTTCTTGGCCTTTTGGCTACAATCAAGTGTAGTGTCTGTTCTTATCAGTTTAATATCTGATACATTCTCTATCTGAGGACAATATATTAAGTGGATTTTTGGAATTAGGAGATGGAATAGGAGCTTGCTCCATCCACTCCATGCATCAACCTGGTATTGCAGTACCTCCAGAGAGGGTGCACCAAAACAATAAAGAAAAGAAATGGTTGGTTTGGGTCCCTGAATTACCCAGTGTGGCCGCATTTTCTGTTGACTTGGAGCCCACCCCACCTGTACTATTACTGAGAGAGAAATTTCTATTCCATTTGAGCCATCGCAGTGTAGCTGTCTGTGACAGCCTTTCATATCCCCGTTTCTCGGAGAAGGAAAGTGAAAGAGATTAAATAACTTTGCAAGATCACCCAGCTGGTGACAGAATCTGGAGCCGCTCGGGCTGATTCTAAAGTCCCTGCCCTCAAACCATGACACCTCCCAGACATTACAAAGTTAGCAATGCCAAAACCTGGAGCGCCCAAGATGCCCTTCAGTGGGTGAATGAATAAGTAAACCATGGTACAACCAGACAATGGAATACTATTCAGTGATAAAGAGAAATGAGCTATCGAGCCAGGAAAAGACATGGAGGAACCTTAAATGCATGTTACTAAGTGAATACGCCATCCGGCAAAGGCTACATACTGAATGATCCTGTGCGCAGGACATTCTGGAAAGGGCAGGACCAAGGGGACAGTGGTTACCTGGTGATCAGGAGAAGGAGGATGGGACAAATAAGAGAGGCACAGAGGATTTTGAGGACAATAAAATTACTCTGGGTGATACTGTAATGATGACATTTATCAAAAACCACACAATGTCCAAGACCAAGAATGAACCTTAACGCACACAAAGGACTTAAGTTAATGACAGTGTATCAGTTTTGATTCATCAGCTGTAATAAATGTACCACACTCATCCACACAAGATTGGAATAATAGGGAAAACTGTGGGAGCAGCTATACGGGAGCCCTCTGTACTTTCTGATCAATTTTTCCATAAACCTAAAACGTCTCTTAAATATGCATACACACAGCTTCAAGAGAAACTCATATAGCCCTAGCCGGTTTGGCTCAGTGGACAGAGTGCCGGCCTGCAGACTAAAGTGTCCTAGATTTGATTCTGGTCAAAGGCATGTACCTTGGTTGTAGGCTCCTCCCCAGCCCGGGCCCTGATTGGGGCACATGCAAGAGGCAACCAACCAATGTGCTTCTCTCACATTGCTGTTTCTCTCTGTCTTTCCCTCTCTCTTCCACTCTCCCTAAAAATTAATGGGAAAATATCCTCAGTTGAGGATTAACAAAACAAAAAAAGAAAGAAAATTTTATGTATGAAAAGAATTAATAAGATTTGCCATACACTTTCATTAGCACTCATTTTATCTTCCCACCAATCTATAATGCAGATACTGTTACTACCCCGTTTTTCAGACGAGGCACAGAGAAGCCAAGCAACTTGCCCAAGTCAAGACAAGCCATTTGCTTGGCTTCCTACCATCTTCCCTCCCCAAGACCTGCTCCCTCCACCTTGCCTGGACAGTTGCCCTCACCAAGGCAGGTGCCAGGTCCCCAGCCAGAAGGGTCTACAGGTACCACTGTGCCAGGCTCCTTTCCAGGTGAGCCATGTTGATGGAAGTTCACAACAGCCCAGTGAGGGAGGCTCCCAGGTCACCTCCAGACTCCCTGTTCAGTGCTCTTCCTCTGCAGAGCAGTCATTCAGAATAGAGCAGTACCAGTGCCCCTGCACTCCCCCAGCAGGCATGCACACACACACACACACTACACACACACACACACACACACACACACACACACACACCCTTCTACTTTGTCATTTGACACCCAGACAGGCAGACTTTGGACATCCAGGGGACAGGAGGTCCTGCAGGACTTACATAAGCTAGCATTTCTCACCAAGCACTGAGGGTCATTCGGGGACATTTTTTTTTCCTGGAGATTGTCAAGATCTTCAAAATGCAAAAGCACACCTCACATTAGCACAAGGCATCACTTTCCCCGCTCTCTGTAACCCCTGGAGGGGAGCTGAAGGAATGCATCAAATTCTTAATTTAAGAGAAAGTCCCCGGCGCCTGCATGCGCGGTGGAAGGGCCATTTCATAGTTGAAGAAAGTGAAGAAAGTCATGAAGAAAGTGCTGCCTGGGAAAATTCTGATTTGACTCGTTTCTGAGATGCTAGGCCTCCCTGTGAAAAAAATAGAACCTGATCCAGCTTTGGCATTTAAATGGACATAAATGCAACTCAGGGACAGTGTGATGCCTTGCATGTGTCAGGGCTGAGGACTATCCATCACTTTAGACAGGGTGAGATGAGTCCGAAGCTGCCAAGTTTTACTAAACATACTGATCCCATCCCACTGTCAGCGGCGAGGACAGCAGCGGGGTCCAGAGAGCAGCCTCGAAAGCTAACAATGCTTACGAGAATGAGCTGCCCCCAGTCTGCAGTCTCCCTTTTCTGGAAGGGCCCGCCAAGGCCTGGCATCAGACAAGCCCCACCATTTCCTGGCTGTGTGATCCCAGACATGTTACTAACAGCTCTGAGCCTTCATTTCTTCTTCTGAGAAGGATTGTCAAATAATTCTAGGTTTCAGTGAGATCATGCAGGTAAACACATGGAAACATTCAATAAACAAGAGTGGTTTTGTGACAACAATGATTACTTGAGAGCTACCCAGATTCTTACCATTTATCTCACCCAATCTTCTCGTTATACAGATGGGAGAATTGAGGACCAGCATAAGGAAGGGACTTACCCAAGATCACACAGCAAGTGAGAAGATCTGGGACCAGAACCTATGTCCTTGTTGCTTAGACCAAGGTTTTCTCCATCCCGATGTTCTGATAGTCATGTTCTGCAAGTATCTTAGAAATATAAAGGATATCCTAACAGCCCAGCC
>PVJC01028950.1:0-22190 GCA_004026665.1 Murina feae | reverse complement strand
CTACACAATGGAATACTATGCTGCTGTAAAAAGGAAGGAGTTCTTAGCATTTGCAGGCGTATGGATGGAGCTGGAGAACATAATGCTAAGTGAAATAAGCCAGTCAATGAAAAAAAAATACCACATGTCCTCACTCATCTATGGATAATAATGACTATTATAAACTGGTGAACAAAAATGGATACAGAGGCAGAGCAGCATCAAACAGACTGTCAAATTACAGCAACAAGGACAGGAACATTGGGGGGGGGGGTAACAGATCAGCCAAGGGACTTTGGTGCATGCATTTAAGCATAACTAATGGACACAAAACACTGGGGGGCTGGGGGAAGGGCAGGGGGAAAAAGAGATATATGTACCAATCTTTGTAAAACTTTATGTAATAATAAAAAAAAAGAGTCTAGAGCTGCTGCAGCTTTCTGCCTTTTCTTCAGTGGCCATCTGGATCTGCTCCAGAGCTACTCTCGCACAGTTAGGGGTAACTAACTTTTCAGCTCCTATTTGGCAATCACTTGACTCTAAGGACCTCCTCTCTTTTAGTTTCTTTTTCTTCACCTACTCTTAGCCTATTCAGAACCAGAGTTCTTTCCTGGACAAAGTTGACTGCTGATTAATGTGATAAAAAAGTGGTTTCATCACCTGCCACCTCTGTCTGAATGCTGGCTCTTTTGTGTCCTGTACCCAGGCACCTTCTTCATCAAAATCCATTCTCAGATGTCCCTTAAAAAGAGCATAAAGCTTTCAATATGAAGGGTAAGTAAGGAATGGCTAGCTACTATTCTATTTTTATTACAATTACATATAATTATTCACAAATATATAATATATCAAGACCTAAATAATGAGAATGAAGACATTTGAGATGGGAGAACATTTCACAGAAAACATAGGTTAAGAACCCTAGGTATAATTGAGAATTTTCTCTCTAAGTTTTCTAATATCCAAGAACAAAATTATACCATGATCACATTCATATACCTCATATAACTGTTGATACAAAACACAAAACAAAACCAAAACACATGCACTTCTGAGATAAAATGACTATACATATGTATTCTATATTTGGAGATTTTATCTCATAGATTATCCTATATAATAAAAGTGTAGTATACAAATTGTCCCCTTGACCAGGAGATCGTCTGGGAATTTGACCAGGGAGCAGGGCCAGCCAGGGGAAGGGAGGGAGTACTTGGCAGGCATCTGGCAGCTGCTAGGGACCCTACCAGTGCATGAATTTTGTGCACTGGGCCTCTAGTCTTAAATAAGGGTGTGTGTGTGTGTGTGTGTGTGTAAATAACATAAACATTTATGGATATTTAATGTATTTCTAGTATACCTATATATGTATATCTATATCTATCTATTTGTCTGTCTGTCTGTCTATCTGTTTAGGAAATAAATTCCCATAATGCCATTCTCTAGGCAGAGCTTCTAGGGGTTTAGGGGTTTTAGGCCATGGTCCTAAAACTATACAAATACATAATACAGTTACCCCTCAGGTCATGAGATTAATCTTTGTGACATCATACTGGCTTTGAGGGTTAGAAAGGAACTGATTATTGTTGATAGCTATTTGTCATGATCTTGATATTATTTATTCACTAGGGGCCCAGTGCACAAAAATTTGTGCACTTGGGGGGGCATCCCTCAGCCCGGCCTGTGCCCTCTCACAGTCTGGGACCCCTCAGGGGATGTCCACCTGCTGGCGTGCCTGGCCAGCCTGGGTGAGGGGCTGATGGCTGTTTGAAGGCTGGCCAAGCCCCCCCAATGGAGACCCTCACCCAATGGGAGTGTGGCCAGCCTGGGTGAGGGTATGAGGGCCGTTTTCAGGCTGCCCACAGCTCCCATTGACCTAACGTCCAAGCGAGGCTGGCTGGAATCAGGTTTCTGGGGTTTATTTATCTTCTATAATTGAAACATTGTTGCCTTGAGCAGAGGCCCAGCCAGCCTAGGCAGGAAGTTGCAATGGAAGTCTCCTGTTTACTCTAGTTCCGTGGCTGCCAGCCTCCATCTTGGCTGGGTTAATTTGCATACAGCCACTCTGATTGACTGGGGGACGTGGCTTGGCTGGTGGGCATGGCTTAGGTGTCTCAGAGTGATAGTTAATTTGCATATTACTCTTTTATTAGATCAAATTGTTGACTTTGTACTTCAGCCTGGCCCTCACAGCCATATTGGCTGCTGTAATAAAGTTGTACGGATCTATTTTCTACTCAGGTTTGGTGACCTAACCAAATAGGCCTTCTTTGGGTTAAGAGTGACAAGTTAATCTCAGCATCTTTAAAGTTATTTTCTGTTTGGTTCCTTAGAAGGTGTACATACTTCATTGTTTGGGGAATTCTTTGTTTTATAGCTCTCTGATCCTTTCAATACTAAGTAAGATGCTATTAGAGGGATTGATTTTCTGTTAGAACACATTTTAATCTGTGAACACATATATTCTTCCTAGAAAAATAGAAAAATATCCATTTACTGGTCTCCAGGGATACATAAAAATCAAGCTAACAGGGGAAAGGCTCATTTACATTCCTCCAAAAGATAATAGGATATTAATATTGAAAGAAATAGCAACTAATATATAGAAATAAATTATGTCCTATCTATATTTCTTTCTTTTTTATTATATTTATTAAGAATTAGGTAAAGGCCATCAGCCATGAGGAATTCAAAGAACTTAGACTTTGAGAAGTATTTAGCTTGGGGTAAAGAAGACTTAGCAATAGGCACTCATCGTCCTTTGGTCCTGGAGCATTTAAATCATTGTGCTCATACATGTGGACATGCAGCTGTGGTTTTGTTGGTGGCTGCTCTTCTTAGAAATTATTTCTGATATCTCTGTGCTCTTTCTAGATCTACTGCTCACTGGAGTTATGTTATTGGCTTTACTGTCTCCTCCAGGGTACTTGCCTTAAGGTCACTTGTTCTGATTATCAGTTTGGACAACTGACATTGATCCCTGCACCTCTGACAATATTTTGTTATGTACATGCTGCATTCATCATGCGGCAGCTAAGAGGTAACTATTTCTTCTCCAGTAGATTCCTTTATTTTAAAATTTTTCCAGCCCTAGCTGGTTTGGCTCAGTGCATAGAACATCGGTCTGCAGACTGAAGGGTCCTGGGTTCGATTCTGGTCAAGGGCATGTACCCTGGTTGTGGGCACATCCCCAGTGGGGGGTGTGCAGGAGGCAGCTGATCAATGTTTCTAACTCTCTATCTTTCTCCCTTCTTCTCTGTAAAAAAAACGATAAAATATATTTGGAAAAAAAACTTTTTCCAGATGGGGATGTTCTACTTGCCTTTTTTTCTTGGGTAGGTAGAACACTATATTGGGGCTTTGCTAACTTTACATCTTCTTTCACATAGAGGTGAAATGTGTAGGTGTCTAAACATATTGGCACTTCATTAGATGCTTGACATTCCCTTAAGAGTAGAATTAAATAGGGAATAGGAATGTTCATCACATGATTAGAGATAAGCTGTAAAGGATAAGTGTAGTAGGGAGATATTATATATTGGGTTCAATTCATTCTAGGCTGATACCTGAATTTCCCTAGTCACATAGGTGGTGATGAATGTGTGCATGAGAGAGAGAGAGAGAGAGAGAGAGAGAGAGAGAGAGAGAGAGAGAGAGACTGAGACTGCATGTCTTTAGAGGGAACCAGAGGGCAATGTGGAGAAGGAAGTTTGAGACAGAATCTGGAAGAGGCAAACTTTGGAGGCTGGGAAACTTCATAAATTTTGCCTACTTCAAAATGGTGTCTGAAATCAGCGCTGCATAAAATGTAAATAGGGTTTGGATTGCACTTCTCATTACTTTGACCAAAATAATTGGAAGTTGATTGTACATGCAAATTTAGAAGGAAAACTCTAAAAGATAAGGGAGCATAAAGACAATAATCACCCCACAGTGTGATATATGCTCTCACAGATTGTCGATTCCCTTCCTCGTTCCAGCCCTCATGGGTTTATCTCATGGTTTTTCTCAGAATAGTAAATGGTACCTCTGTTTATTCTGAAACTCAGGACCGAAAGGTTGCAGTCATCTCTGATTCTTCTATTTTCCTCTCACCATAAGGATTGGGAAGATCCTCACTGCCTTCTCATCATACTTAGCACAAAGTGCAAATTTGTTCCCATACCCTATAAGCCCTTCAGGATCTAGCTCCTGGTTAATCTCTGACTTCTCCTTCCACTTCTCCCCTTGCTCATCACAATCCAATTCTATTGACACACATGCATGCTACACCTCAGGGCCTTTGCACATGCCATTCTCTCTGCCTGTAGTACTCTTTTCCTGGATATTTACCTGGTTCATTTCAGTTGTTTTTCTGCTCATATATCATTGCATTACAGAGGCCACTCAAAGCCAGAAAGTGGAGTTAATAGTTGTCTTCCAGTTTACAAAGCATTCTTTTGCAGGAAAAAAGAACTAAAGAACTGCTGATTTTTACCCTCTTGTCTTTGAAATCTCCACCACTGTCTACCCTTGTGTAAATCAGATCCTTCTGTTAGAGCAGTTCTTCCATCATGTGATGCTCTAACTCTGCTGCCTGGAATGTGCTTTACTCTTCTTCATGACCTAGTGAAATATTTCTGCTTCCAGGCCGGTACCGACTGGAAAGACACTCCTATGCTCTTCCATGGCACTGTAATTCATTCCCACCATCACTGTGCCACGTCGGCCTACTCCAGTGCTGGCAAGGCTTGGTCCCTTGATAGCCTGAGTTCTATTTTTTTTTTTTTACAAATGCAAGTATTGCCTTATTTATTCCCATCTTGCTCTGGCACAGAGTAGATTTTTCTGCATATTTCACCCTTTCTACAAGGTCTTCCTACTGCCCCAATTTTAAAGTAATTTGTATTTCTAGCCTTCTCTGTTAACATTTTGTTTTTACTTTTCCCAATGCATTAGTCATAGTCTGTCCTGCCTTAGAACCACTTGAATTTATGTGTCTGTCTCCTTCAGAAGACTGGTGGTTCCTTGAGGTCAGGGCCCATGCCTGATCTTGTATTCTCTGATGTGCCATGCAGTGGTTGGCTCTTAATGAAGTCTCAAAAACAATGTTAAAGAAGAAACATTGACTTAGGCTTCCAAATGGAAACCTTTTATCCTGTAGGTGAAAAATTGCCTATCTGTTATGATTATTAAGCTCTGGTTTAGATGTCAGAATGCAATGCCTAATGCACTTCCTGAACATTATATAGTTAAAAATGGAACAGGTTTATATTTTTGAAAGGGAAGGAATGAATAGCATAACCATTGCAAGTTAGGTTATTTTCACTCAAAACTTAGTAACTTTTCTGGTATTTTCACATCTAATTTTCAAAATTACACTTGCTCTCTTCCTTAATCGATCATTTCAAGTACTCTAATGCAAACACATGCAAGTTCTGTGAAAATGAGAAATTTATAAATGCCAAGGGCCATTACAGTACAGCAAGCTAGGCCACATGGTACATTCCAAATTAAAATCCTCCTGTAAATAGCAGGCTTTGTAAAGTATCCCATTGTCTAACTGCTATGTAGTACACCTGAAACTAAAACAAAATATTAAATGTAAATTTTAATTGAAAACTGAAAGTGAAAGTTTTTTTTTTCAAGACAACCACCACAACAAAAAATCCTACCAAATCCAAAGAACTGAACTGATATAGTGGGATTTTAGATGTTGGGAGAAAGGGAATGGTTTTGATGGTGAGAATTGATAAGCCCTTAAATCATACCGTGGAGGCTGCTAATACACTGGACTAGTACAAAGAAAACCAGTCTTACCGCCTTTCCCTTACATAAGTGAAAGCCCTTTCTTTAGGAGAAGGGACTCATGCTTAAACTACAAAAATGTAGAGAAATCTGTGGGGTCCTTTCTGCATCATTGCTTGCCTCATTTTTACTCATCATATTAAGTCAGTCAATCTCACTTGGTTGCATGATCCTCTATATAAATAAATTCATTTTCCCTCTTCATTCTAATTTTGGTCATAATATTATCACAGGGCAGCTTTCTCTAACTGAAAGAACATGAAATACAGGTCTATGACTTTCAGGCCAGCAGGAAATTTCCTCCTATTCCTACCATTCTCCTGAAGTAAAAGCTAAGTCAAGGAAAGCCTCCATTTGGCTGTTGTTTTTGTACAGCTTATTGAGTCACTGTGGTTAAAGTTTTTCATTTTATTTTAGAGATCATGCAGATTTTTCTTTCTCCTTCATCCAAGTCCCATTTGGGACATAAAGTTACTCCTTAAGATGTTATATAGATTGGATAAAGGCAATATCCAATATTTCTGCAGGGGAGAAATATCATTTGCTTTTTCTGTTTACCCTTTCAAGTGGAAGTTTAAGAAAATTTAGTATTTGGAAAGTATGTCAAGTATAAACTAGAGATTCCTTGAAGGTTGTTTTATTTTTGAAGACTGTATTTTGGTTTTTGCAAATATTATGTTCTAAATAATTTTGTGGATATTACAGAAATGCATTTATTTTGGAATTATACTATGAGCTTATCATTTTCTAGATGGTTCTGTTTATTAATCCAAGTTTGACAATTTTTACTGAAAAAGGATTGAGTTTCTTTAGAAGTATGCTAAATTGTAACTCAGATTCATTTCTGTGTTGCACTTTACACCGGCTAAATCTCATGGGAAAAGAGTGTGGTGATGGTGATCATGGTTTACTCTATGCCTTCCAAGAAAGTTCAAGGAGCATATGCTTCTTTACAGGTGAGATGCCTCATTGCCCTTTGAAGATAGTCTGAATTTAGATCCACGTACTTCCCTTCTACTGAAGTTGCATCTGTTGGTCTTGGATTATCTATCAGAAAGGATGGGAGGAAAATTGAGTGTAAGCTTTATGACGGCATAGGCCATCATTTTTTGTTTGTTTGTTTTACAGAGAGAGTGGAAATGGGGGGGGGTAACACAAAGAGAGAAACATTGATGTGAGAGAGGCACATCAATTGGTTATCTTCCACATGTGGCCCCAGTTGGGGCTGAGGATCAAGCCTGCAACTGAGGTAGGTCCCCTTGACCAGAATCAAACCTGTGACCCTTCAATCCATGGGCGGATACTCTAACCACTGAGCAAACTGGCTAAGGTGGCACAGACAATCTTGTTCATCGTTGTTTTCCAAATGTATAGCACTTTAAAGCATAAATAAGAATTTAACCAGTACTCATTAAGTGAATGAAGATCAGTGCTTTTTATGTTTATGTAGATGCCACTTGCTTTATTAGGTTACGGTGATCAAGAACAGGAGTTTTAGTGTCAAGCAGGCCTTGGTCACTATTGACTTTGGTCAAGTTACTAAATATTTTTCTAAACCTCATTCTTCTCATTTGAAAAAGTGACCAACTGGATGCTATATGTAAAGCCCTGTAAAATGTTTAGTGAACATATGGTAAACTCACGATGAATAGGCTTTCTTATGAATAGTGAATTTTATAAGACATTTTTTTATATATTGATTTTTATTTACAATGTTACAGCTTGTGTCCAAGCTATATTTTTTAGGTCCTGCCTTTGTGTGTCTGAACAACTGTGGGTCTTGTGAGGGGATTATTTCTGTGAGGAACTGTGATGCTTCCTGAAAGGGCCATCACAGCAGAAGAGATATGAAGCACATGGCCTTGGTTAAGTCGGTCAACAAGTTATTCTAAGTGTGTTGCCTCCAGCTGGTCAGCTAGCTCCCAGGTTGACTTCTAGTGTGAAGCCCTAAAATAAGAATAAGAAAACACTAAAAACTAAAAGTAAACACTAAAATACCATTTCATCAAAATCATCATTGGTCTTTGAAAGTATAAGGCACTGTCAGCATCATTGGTTCCAGTAGCATTGGTTGCTGGGGAGACAAAGTGTGTGTGATATTGAACCTTACAGCCCAGGTTCAATATTGACCAACTGTCACTTCTGCGGTAATACATCGGCCAAATAGATCAAGTCAGTAGGGAAAATAAAGTCTACCTCCTGATGGGAGGAGCTCCAAAATCTCATTGAGAAAGGAGGGGGAGGAGAGAATTGGGGCCATTTTATTGAAACTCTCTTCCACCCCCTCATCCTTGGGTCTCCAAAAACTTTAGTCAGTCATGACATCAAGCTTGAATTCCAGAATCTAAAGTTCTCAATCAGGTTTACTATAGCTCTTTAGACATAGCTTCTTATGATCCAGAGACATATGACCTAAAATAACATGCTAAACTGCCTTTCAAATACCAACGTAGCGATATCGAGACAATAAGTGCAAACAGCACACCCTCAGACAGAAAAATGGGAAGCACATAGTAGTCATTGGTTTGCAGCAGTTCTGAGACCCCGTTGGGAACATATTGCCAGGCCCTTCTATTGTGGGGGTTGGGAATGATCCTTGATTTTCCTAGGTTTTCCTCCCTGGGGTGTCTTCTCAGCCCACTTATCTCCATTGCTTCCTAGCAGTGGCTCTGCAGTCCTCAGTTTTTTACCACTTTTTGTTCTACCCACTCATCTTTCCTTGCCTATAACCCCCTTGGCTATTTCTGAACAGTCCATCTTTGACAGCAGATTCACTTTTGTAGCCTGCTTCCTGCCTCTATCAACTTGAAGGTCAACATCTTTTTACAGTTTGAGCAATCTGTCCCTTTTAGTCTAGGCTAGTGGTATGTTCACAAGCTACTAATTAAAAACTTTGTGATCTTTATATGAGCTGAATAAAAGTCCACCCCATTGAAAAAACCCAAACATTCCTCTTTCTCTGCACTTGCTGCTACTTCGGGATAGCTTGTGGAACTACACAATGCAGATTCACACAAGAATTTTTGTCTAAACGAGAGGGTCTGTTAATACCACTTAATTCTTCCAGAGATATTAACTCTTGATTTCACCTTTGTCCTCAGGTGGGGACACTGGTGATGAGAACCAGTTTTATGTTCCAACTCAGAAAATTATGGCTCATGATATTTCCTCCAAATTCTCCTTTCAAACTGGTCAGTTATTTATCTTAATTATTATCATTACTCGGTGCCCGTTGTGCCGAGAGATTCGTGCAATAGGCCTTCCTTTCCCCTGGCTGCCGGCACTGGCTTTCCTCCGGCACCTAGGACCCAGGCCTTCGCCACTCGGGCCCCGGAGCCTTTGATCTTTGCTGCTCGGGCCCCGGAGCCTTGGGTCTTCACCACTCAGGCCCTGGAGCCTTCACTCTTCTGCCGCACAACTCCCACCACTGCCACCCCACCCCTGCCGCCACCTGGCCGCACCCGCCGCGGCTCACTCCGTGGCTGCCGGCCTCCATCTCAGCTGGGTTAATTTGCATACAGCCGCTTTGATTGGCTGGTGGGCATGGCTTAGGCATCTCAGAGAGATGGTCAATTTCCATATTACTCTTTTATTAGAGTAGATTACTATTATTATATCCTATTTTATGCAGTTAGAACACTTTTAGCATTTTATTTTTATTTAATTATTTTTATTTTTTTAAAGCTTTGATTTTTTTGTTTTTTTATAAAATATATTTTTATTGATTTCAGAGAGGAAAAAAGAGGGAGAGAGATAAATAGAAACATCAATGATGAGGGAGAATCATTGATCAGCTGCCTCCTGCAAACCCCATACCAGAATTTGTGCTTGCAACCAGGGCACGTGCCTTAACTGGGAATCAAACTGTGAATTCCTGGTTCAGAGGTCAATGCTCAACCACTGAGCCAAACTGGCTTGGCCACTTTTATCTGAAAATATCCTCAGTGAAATCCAAAATTTTCATTAGCTACATTTTTTATCTTCCAGGTTTTTTTAAACGTTTTGCTGCTCCATAACACAGGTCACCATATTTTCAATCCTCCAATACAATTTCTTCACCATTTCCCCAACTTCTGCTAACAGTTTGCTGTCTATTTTCCAGTGTCTGCTTCTTACCATGTCCCAAAGTCAATGGTGCATGTCTTACGTATTTTTAAAAGCAGCATCCTCTCCTGGGTATAGGTTCTATAGTTTTTAGATATTATTGCGTAATAAACCATCTCAAAAGGTAATAGTAAAAACCATGCACGGTTCATTATTATTCCTGAGTCCATGGCTCAGCTTGGCAGTTTTGATTTTGGCTGGGCTTAATCAGGTGTGTGAGTCATTCAGCAGATGGCTTGGGGCTGTCTGCAATAAAATGTCGAGGAGTCAGTTGCTTTCAGCTGATGGGGCAAGTCATTACCTGGCAACTACCACAGGAGTGTTCTCATGGGACGGGACAGATTTTTCAGAGAGAAAAAGAAGAAATGTGCAAGATCTTGGAAGTCCAACTTCAGAAGCTGTCACACTGCCCCTTCTGCCCTTTCTACTGGCCGCATCAAGTCATAAGGCCGACCTAGATGCCAGAAGTGGGGAATAGATTTCACCTCCTAGGAGAAACTTAAAAGTCACATTTCAAAGGCATGGATTGAAAAGAGTGGACCATTGGGGCAATTTTTGTCATCAATCCACTGCAATCTCAAACGCTGGGAAGTGGTATGTAAGTGCAATATAGATAAGTTTGGAGTTAATTCTGTGGGCTAGTGGCTTTGGCCTGGTTCTGCCTATCTTCTCTCAGAGGGAGTACAGTAGTTCTCGAGGTAGTACGAGTTGGAGGGTGGCTGCATATGGTTCCGTTGCCTGTTGCTGACAATGCTGGGATGATTCCTAAAATGCACTGGTGTTTATCCCCATTGTTGCACCAGTTAGGTCAACAATGGGCTTGGAGCTCATCTTTGAAGTAATGTTTAGTGTTTAACTAGCCCTACAACTTCCTCCAAAAAGTACCTGTCCAGCAAATTTAACCCAAGACGTAGTTAAATTTCAGTACTGAGAAAGCAGAGGCTTCACCCCTTCAGGTATTTTAGGGGGATGGGACCGGGTATCACAGGATCACTGTTTGGGTGGCATGATGTTTTGACATGTTAAGATTTCTTTTCCTTGTTCCCACTGCTCAGCACTCTTGCTCCTTCTTCCTCAGCTTTATGCATGAGTTGTCTTCATGGTGAGGGATTAACCAGAGCAAGAAAACAGTCAAGTTCTTGGCATTTGAACTCCTAAGAAGACATCTGTATATCATCAAAAGCCATGATTCTGGCATAAACAATAAATTAGTCAGAATACTTAGCCAGAGTTTCCTGCCTTTGGGAATAGAGATAAAAACTAGTTGACTAGGGAAGGAATGAAGTTGAGAAAGCGGAGAACAAAATTAGTTGTTGTAAATCCCTGAGAAAGGGTATGTACCTGGCTTACCCTGGGGATTGAAGTCCTTTGTGATGGGAGGAATAATGGAAATAAGAAAGTTTAGGATTCTCTATAAGCAGAGGCCTCTACACCTTTCTTCCAGTTTATAATCAGGAGAAACTACAAGTCTCCCTGAGAAGCCCTGAGTCCACCATTGAGTCAGAGCAGAAACATGGCCCCAGTTGAGGAAGATGCGTAAGCAGCTGGGCCTGCATCTCCCTGAGGGTGGGAAAAGCAGCAGGGAGTGCCTCAACTTTCTGAGTGATGACCAGAAGGGCTGGTTGACTTGGAGGCAGCTTGCAGTTTGGTCCTGCTGGGCACAGAATGCGTGCACCAGGAGAACGGAAGCCACGAGGGGCCAAAGATGTCCTCAGGAGATGAGCTACATCTCAGCTGGGGCTACTGTGGCCCAACGAGGACTGTGCATAACACACTGCATTTCCCTATGAATTAAGAAAGCTGGTCCTCCCCTCTGAACTTTCTCCAGGAGAATCCTGACTCGAATGTTTACCTAAATGAGACTGAGTAAGATCCAGAAAAGGCAGAGTTTACTTTGAACAGATGAGATCAATGTACTTGGCACAGTAAAAATGGGTATTGAGAATTAAGTACAGTTGTAGAATTACCTTGGTTTACTGATTGCAAGATACACATTTTGTGCTCACATTTTAACAGAACTGAAACTGAGATGCAGCATGCAATCCAAATATTATCATGTAGCTGGCAGTGATTTTTCTTAATGTTATGTAAAACAACAGTGCTTCTTACAAATGATGGGGTCTTAAATTCAGCGAAATACAGTATAATGGAGGTTATGTCTTCGCATACCTTGGGTTTGCAAAGTATCATTTATTATAACTGAAATGATAATAATTGAAAACCTAGAGCTCAGCCTTTCCTGTCATTCCAACCTCTTCCTTTATTCACAATGGCATCTTTCCTTGTAGACCCACAAGCCCGAGGAAGGACAATTTGAAGTTGTGTGATATCTAAGATGGGAGGGACTTCATTGTTGCCCAGAGTTAAGTTGAATGTCACCTGGTGCCCAGATGACAATGGATGGGGCTATTCTGTAAAATGTATTGTACATTTTGTTTGTATTGCACATACTGAAAACAGTTTGGAAATCAATTTTGATAGTAATATGTGCCTGGACAGGATAATGAATAATTTTAATTATCTTTTTTTATGAGTTGCTGTTATTTTAAAATTTCCATAATGAATATATTCTTTTATAAATTGTAAAAAAAAGATAAAAAAAATTCCAGAGCCCTATGGACAATTTCCAGGCTATTGCATCTGCCCTCCATCCTTTTACTCCCAAGGCCAGTGACAAAGGAATGCATGCCCCCTGCCACATTTAGACCACTGCAATTCATGAGCTATTCCACTTAAAGGAGCTCCTATTCAAACTCTAGTTACTTCTTTATTCTTCTTCTTTAATATCGCTAAAGTAGATAGTTAAGTGTAAGTTAATTGGTTGGCCAAATATTGTGTGTGGGGATTGAAAAAGCATACTTCTAGCGAATATACTGAAATTATTTTTACATAATTTGTTCTATAATATTTAGTAATTGCAATCCCAGAATACTAAACATATTGCATCTCAAATAGGATTTGCTTTCTTGGAGCTCAGCTAATTAATTTGTTTTGTAGTTTATTTAATCCCTGATCAATGAATTATAAAACTGAGGACAAGCCATTCTAAAATTCTGTCTGATCGACCGTGCTTGTAAAATCTCAGGGTAAGGGACTGCATGTATCTTCAAATCTATGTTTTACAATGTTCCAGATTTTATTATTGTCTCCTCACATGCTATATATTCAATAAGCTATTACTGAACAAAGTATAATGCCTAAACTAATACTCCACACTGTAAAAATTGTATTACACATTATGCTATAATGCTAGAATTTTATGCCCCTATAAAATTGTTTTAGGAAATGATTTTTGGGTCCAGGTTTTAGGTGTTTTTTCCTTGAGTGCATCTCATTTTTAAAGCAGTTTAGTTGGCATTTATTTTTCTAAAAAATCAAACAGCATGAAACATGATAGAATATTGATCACTTCCCTTTACTATTTTCCAGATCCATTATCTCTGATGTGACAGAGAACAGTTAACACTGCATGGTTTGGTAGCTCGCCATGATTCATGGGAGGATTTTAGCAGAGGCCTCATGCAATGCACAAGAAGCATCCAGGACACTCCAGAACATTCTTTGCAGCCCTCTCTGAACTCCAGATCTAGCTCAGATAGAGTGTGACTTGGTGTAAATATTTGATCTTTTCCTAAATGTAAACATCTGTGAGGACTATAAATGGGCTTCTTGTGATGGTTAATTTTATGGGTCAACTTTGACTGACTAATGGTTGCCCAGAAGGCTGGTAAAAACTATCTCTACATTTGCCTGTGAGGGTGTTTCTGAAAGAGATTAACATTTGAATCAGTAGATGAGGAAAGAAGACAACCATCACCAGTGAGGTAGGTACAGCTAGTCCCTTGAGGGCCTGAATAGAACACAAAAGCTGAGAAAGAGGGCATTCTCTCTCTTCACTTGAGCTGAGGCATGCTCTTCTCCTGCCCTCAGACATGATTGGCACCCCTGGTCCTCAGGCTTTCAGAATCAGACTGAACTTACACCATCAGCCCCTTAATTCTCAGGTTTTGGGTTCCAACTGAATTACACCACAGGCATGCCTGCTTCTCCAGCTTGCAGATGGCAGGCGGTGGGACTTGGCCTCTGTAACCACAAGAGCCAAATCCTACAAGAGCTCTCCACATTTATCCTGCTGATTCTGTTTCCCTGGAGAACCCTGATTAGTACATTTCTCAACCTTTTTTTTTTCTCCTGGGCCATACATGACAATTGAATTTTACACTCATGGCACAGGAATATGCATAACCCAAAATTTTGTAGATATTTTATAGATGTTTTGTAGATATTTGCACTAAGAAGAAAAGGCAAAAACAAAATAACAAAACAAAATTCACTTAGACCAAGTAGTGGTCTAATAATTATACAAGTTTTGTTCCAAACAGGGGCTCTGTAAAGAGCTTAAATTATTGCATAGAACAAAAGGAAATTAGTAATTTCTTTTACTATGAAACCCAGCAATTCTATTTCCAGATATGTATCCAAGAGAAATGAAAACCTAAGTCCACAAAAAAAGCCTGTACAAAATTTTCATAGTAGTGCTAGAGGCCTGGTGCATGAATTTGTCCCTCAGCCTGGCTGGTGACAGAGGCCTGCTGAGGGGCTGGCCTGGGGGCAGGGACCCCGGGCAACTGGCCAGCCAACCCCACCCTTAATCGGGATGGGAGGACCCATTGGGGTTGGGGCCAGTAATGGGGAGAGGCCGTGGGAAGTTGTGGGGGGCCGATTGGGGCCAGATTGCGCTGTTGCAGTGTGTCATAGCGACCAGTCATTCTACCATTTGGTCACTGGGCTTTTATATATAGAGATTAGTAGTAACCAAAAACAAACAAACAAAAAGAAACACAAATTCCTTCAGCTGATGAATAGGTAAACAAAATTGAAATATTGATACATGTGACACCATGAATAAACCTTGAAAACGTCATGCTAAGTGAAAGAAGTTACTAAAGACTGGCTTAGTATTATTTCATTCATATGAAATGTCCAGCCAGGTGCTGTCCTTCCATTTCCACCCATCAGAGGCAAGAGGCAGAAAAAAACAGTCATCTTGATTCTCTTGCTGAGGTAGTTAGTATCAGTGAGGCTGTGGGAAGTGGACCTTCTTTCCCCCGCCTGGTGACAGCAGATGGTGCTCTGATTCCCCCTGTAAGGGTAGTGTTGGGAGGTCTAGCAGGGGCGGGCTGAGCCTCCACACCCACTCTGGCACAATGAGACGTAGGAAGAGGTGCAGGGTACCATCTTGTGTTAGCAGGACTCAGTGGGGAGCAAAATGGATGTAGATCTAGTATGGATACTTTATCCATCCAATTTTCACGACTAAAAGGTCATCCAAGGGTAAGAAACTATCAATAGTAAAAATCTCAGCACTCACGAGTGTTTAATTCCTATGCCTATTAGTGCACAACATACCTTGATGTTTATCAAATGTAACGTCTCAGTTACCACTCTGCATCCTTTGAGCACTGTGGTCAGCAGCACTGGACTGGAAGATGCCAGCATGATGGTGGACAGGGGGTTTTCGTTTTGCTTTGGCTTCCTAGTCCCATGGTTACTGTATTAGACTATTTTTTGTCTTCAAGCTTCAATGAGCTAGCTGTGCTCCTAAAGGAGCAGAACAATGGAGGGAGAATGAGAAGGTAAATGAAGAGGCCATGGAGGAGGAGGGAGTCTATACTTGAACAATTATAAATTGTTCATGGGGAATGGTTGAGTATTAGTCCTCTTGACTTTTGGCAACCCATTTACTGAGAAAATAGCTCCCATTACTTGACAATGAGAATGTTCAAGAGTTCAGAGCTCCACTTCATTTTCCGTTCGAATTAATCGCCTCAAAGTCTTTCTTCAAGAATCCATTAGTAGGTCAGAGGGCTTAGCATCAGTTTCATGCTCTACTATTCTTTTTCCTCTCATGGCTCCCCCCACGCCTTCTTGGGCTCTGTGTTTCTTTATTCTTTTAGAAGCTATAAAACATATAGCACTTTGAAAAGTTAATGGATATAAAACGATGTCTTGTAATTTAGGAAGTCCAATACTCCTGGGCAGTATTTTCATCCACTTGAAAACTGAAGAGTATTGAAATATTCCTAAGGAGAAACACTGCATTCCATTGTTTGTAAAAGTTATAAAGCAAATTTTTTACTAATCTTAGTACTGAGTGGTCTAACTAATATTTCCATTTTCAATAAACGTAAATAGGACTCTGCAAACTGTTGGTATCAGAGGGCTAGATATTATTGTGTATACTAATTACATGGGCCTGGCTGAGAGCTTTTAAGCCATGTGTTTTGAAGTGTAAGTAGAAGATAAAACTCTTATAAGAAACTAAAATTATAGATCCAATAAGTGATAGTAATATTTATGTAACCAAATAAAAAGAGCACCACCAGAGTCAGGCTAGATCCTCCAGCTACTTCTCTGTATCTTATCCTCTGTCTGTTAATAGAATAAGCCTGTTAATTTGAGCTGAAAGAGAAAGAGCTTCCTCAGATAATTTTACTCTTATCTGAATATAATCATCTATTTCTTATCATTGCTCTATCTGTTGTGATTTAGTATTATTCGTTTATATTGATACTAGAGGCCCAGTGCACAAATTTGTGCATGGGTAGAGTCCCTAGGCCTGGCCAGCAATCAGGGCCAATTGGAACTGTCTTGCCCAGTCCCAATTAGGGCTGGGCCAATCGGGGCCTGCCAGCTGGGGGGAAAAATGGGGAGGGACAGCAGGAGGTTGACCAGCCGTAGGGAGGGACCACGGGAGGTTGGCTGGCCATGGCGGGTTGGCTGTGGGAGCGCACTGACCACCAGGAGACATCTCCTGCATTGAGCGTCTGCCCCCTGGTGGTCAGAGTGTGTCACAGCAACTGGTCGACTGTTCTGATTGTTCTGGTTTTTCAGTCATAACAGTTGCTTAGGCTTTTATATATATAGATACATCACAAATGGTTTATAAGTGTTTTCATAACCAAGATGTAAGAATGATGTAGCTGCAACAATGGTAAACCCATTGATTTACAATTTAATCAATTTACCTAAATGTCTGTCTTCCTCCCTCATTTGTTCTTGTGAGTTCCTTTCAAAGAAGTAAATTCAAATGAAAAGGATTGCCCTTTCAGAGATTTTCTTTCATCAACGGAATGTGGGTAATTGCACGCTATTGCTAGAGGCTCAAAGAGCACAAAATGTTTAGTTTTCTAGCTACTAAATTTGAAGCATCCTTTTTTTAGGAACATAAGGCGAAACTTCTAGTTTTATGTAACAGTTAAATTTGAAATTGGGATGAGGTAAACAACTTACCAGAAAGTTCTCACAAGAATGTCTCATGAGAAAGGCATTCATTTTGAGGGGAAGTGGGTGGCGAGGGTATACCAGGAGAGCTTGACATAAAGGGTGCCTCTGGCCTGACCAGCATGGCTCAGCAGTTGAGCATCAACCTATGAACCAGATGGTCATGGTTCAGTTCCTGGTTAGGGCACATGCCCTGTGTAGGGCATGCAGGAGGTAGCCATTCAGTGACTTCTCTTTTATCATGATGTTTCTCTCTCTCTCTCTCTCTCCCTCTCTCCCTCCCTCCCTCTCTGAAATCAATAAAAATATGTTAAAAAAAGAAAAGAAAGGGTGCCTGTGACCATTGCACACCTGCTGGTGGGCAGAAATGGGTGGGAGCTCAAGTCTTCTTGGTCTCGTCCTGTCCTGGAAGTGATGTTTAGTGAAGTACAGGAAATGAGGGAGGGAGGGAGAGAGAGAGAGAGAGAGAGAGAGAGAGAGAGAGAGAGAGAGAGAGAGAAAACAGAAGGGCTGTGTGCCTGAATAATTTTTGTAATGGCATTCAGAGGTTTTCCTGGATTGGTGGGCTTGACATAGAGAATAGTTGCACTGCAAGAAAAATGGAAGAGGAAAGAAAGATTTGTGTAATATTGCAGTGAGTTATAAATTAAATCACTGAAATCTTATTTGATACGCAAGTGAAGAGTGCAATTCCTTTTAAATCACTCTTAGTTGCTGGGCTGTGCTGTTTTGAATGTGACTTTGAGTTGAGCCTGAGTCACATGATGTCCTGGATTTATGTTGTTTACAAAAATCCATGGTTTTTAAGTGTGAAAAGCTACATTAAAAACTGATCTATCTTTTGGAATAAGAGACACTAACTGGAAATAGAAAGAACAATAGATGCCTTGAATTCTTACTCTGCTCTTCTACTAATTACAGTACCTGCCACCCCTCCCTGCTCAGGCCTTATCCAAGGGGGACACCCTCACCCCAGTGGATTCCTGAAACTGTGGGTAGTTCTGGATCTTATATACACAATGTCCTATACATCCACAACTATAATAATGTTTATAAATTAGGCATAGTAAGAGATGAACAGTAATAATAAAATAGAACAATTATAACTATATACTATAATAAGATTTATATGAATGTGATCTCAAAATATCTTTTGTACTGTACTCACCTTTTCACTTAATGGAAATACTTAATGGCTTTTCTCTGGATTATCCCAGTTGCCAGCATCACTACTCTTGCACCGTGTGTCTACTATTAAGAAAAATAAGGGTTACTTGAACACAAGCACTGCAATATCATGAGAGTCAATCTGAGAACCAACATGATGGCTACCACGTGGCTAATGGGTGGGCAGTGTGGAGACACTGGACAAAGGAAAGATAGCATCTTGTGTGGGATGGTGCGAGATTCCATCATGCTACTCTGAACTGGCACCATTTAAAACTCCTAAGTTGTTCATTTTTGGAATTTTCCATTTAATATTTTCAGACCACCTTTGATTGCAGGTAACTGAAAGTGTGGAAAGTGAAACCATGGATAAGGGGAGGGAGGTGGCTACTCTACCTGTATGACTTTGGGGAAGTTTTGACTGTTCTAGGCCACATTTTCTTAATTTGTAAATAAATTAAAGGCTCAATGAGGTAATTGGAAGAACAACCTTTATCTTTAAAAAGCTATGTTTTATGAGTTAAAATGTCAGCATGAGCAGGTGCAATTATTTTATATCTAGTAATTATTTTACAAAACAGGAATGCCAATGATAAGACTATCTCTTAATAAACAGTATTTTTTTCCATATCAGGAATTATCTATGTATTATCTAACTTGTCTCATTAAATTTTGGCAATAGTCCTTCAAGATGGGCACTATTATTCCCATCTTATAGGTGACAAAACTGAGGCTCAGGAATTTTAAGTTAGCTAATATTTCAAATTTTCAGCAAATAGATGGCAGCAATAGGATTTGAACCTAGGTCCGCCCAACTCTGAGATCAGGCTTGCGTCCCACAGCAAATGGACCTATGTCTACAAAAGAAGGCTTGAGACCTCTGCCCCAAGTGTCAGAACTAGCAATCTCTAAAAGCATTTCAGCAACTTCTTGCCTTCCCCAGACAGGACTTTGCAAAAAGCTGCAACAATTCAGTCATCTGGAGCCTCAGTGTGGCATCTGGCCCATCTTCTCCAGTTCCGGAGCATTCACTATCACTATGCAAGCAATTGCTGCTGTGTCTTTTCTTTCCTGAAAACACCACTGTCTATATTTAAGGTGAACCTACAACTTGTTCTGGACAAGGAAGAACCAACTGATGGGTTCTGTGTAGAGTGGTTGGTGTAAAACAGCATTCTTACACTTACTCCAGATCTCAATAAATCTCTCTGGAAAAACAATTATGAGGGTTTTCTTTTGTTGATGTTACCTTTAAACATAATTTAAAATTAACCCACAGTCCAGGCTGCAGATTCACTGTTTGCCACTTTCATCTACGCTGTTCCCTAAGACAAACTTATCCTCCCTTTCTCTAGTTGCGAAATGTAACCCCAAGCACATCTAAATATATAGGTCCAGATGGGAAAGGGAAAATGACGGATGGAGTGATGTGCTTCCATTGTAGCCAGCCAATATGCCATGTTATACCAAATCTACAGAGGGCATAGCTCAGTTATGGACTAGACACACAGAGCAGGGCAAGGAGCTTACTGTCTTGATATATAAGTCAAGTATGAAATCTTAGAGAATGTATCATCACCTCCTTCCACATAATTTTGTATACATAATTCTGATTTTTTTTCAGATTCTCTCTTCTGTGGTTCTATACCACATTTAGTTATATCTCTACTAGAGGTCCAGTGCATGGATTCAGGCCTGACCACCCTTGCAATCGGGACCCCTTGGGGGAGGTCTGACTGCTGGTTTTGGCCCGATCCTCGCAGGCCAGGCCAGGGGACCCCACCAGTGCACAAATCCCGCCCTCCCCCCCTTTCCCTCTGAGATTCATCAGTCTGTTCCATGTTTCCATGCCTGTGCATTGAATGTCTGCCCCCTGGTGATCAATGTGCACCATAGCTACTGGTCAAACAGTGGAATGGTTGGGCAGTTGCTTAGGCTATATATATATATATATATATATATATATATATATATATATATATATATATTACAATATGGATCTTAGTTTTCTTTTGCATTACTATGGCTTATGTATATGCCTTATCTCTTCTAGATTGTAAACTTCTTAAGGCTAGATACCATATTGATAGATTTGAACTGAATATTTAAATCTTTAGAAACATAGCTTAAATCTTTATGATATTCTCCTTCTGTATACCTATGAAACATCTGAGGTGAAATTTTAAAGTCAGAATTCAATTCTGACTTTAACTTAAAATTAAGGTTGTCTAAAATGTTCACCATTATTTTTTTAAATATAGTAAACAAAATTATGGAAAAGAGGATTAATAAAATAAATAACATGTCCTTACTATTTGGTCAAGGGGATCCTAACAGTAGAAGAAATTATGTAAAATAGAAACAAAGACATAAATCATTCTTTTAATTGACCGTCTCCCTTCACAAAACCAGGCTTGTCTCTCAACACAGACCAGCACTTCCATAACCACTCCCTGCTTGTGAAAGATGAAGTTATAATTTCTGTACCAAATTCTGTTCCTGAGAGGATAAAGATATATAAGGTAAATAATACATTTCAATTTGAAGTGAGATCCTTGCTTTATCAGATTATATCTGTTAAAATTCTGGACTTTATTTACTTTGACTCACTAGAGATGACCAGTTTTATTTCTATTCCAAAGCACATCGCAGCTATTTTTTCTATTATTTGTCTTTTGGAATACATCCTTTTTCTATCTGTCCATAAAGGTCAATGTCTGAAGTTTTAGGAATTTTTACTGATAAATTCTAAAAGGTCAATGAAGTGACATTTAACTTTGAGATCCTGATAATCAAGATTGTGTCAAAGCTTTTCACTTTTCTTATTATCTATTGAATATCTTTTATCTAATTGCCTACCTACTATCAATATTTATCTATCATCTATCCAGCCACCAATTTATCTTCTTTCTTAATCCCAGAAGCTGTCATTGATAAACAACCTTACTTTTTAAGCATAGTTTTCCTCCTTCATTCTTTTTTAAAATCTTCCTTGTCTCTCTACTTTCTTTGATTTCATTGTTTCTTCCTTGTGTTCTTACTTTAGGCCTGGCACTGTATACCATGGAAATACATACAATCTATGGTATCAAGGACTGGAGAGCTTTGCAATGATGCATACTAGCAAACAAGTCATTTTGCAAAACAAGATAAGCGTCTCTCCTGAATATATGCAAAGTAAAATGAGAGCAGATAGAAAAGAGCAGGTAAGAGAACAAGACACCGTTTGAGTTGAAATTTGAAGGATGAGTGAGTGGGAGTTTTTACACAGGCAATTCAGGCAGAGGGAATTATATATGCCAAGACACAGAGGAGAGGCATGAGTCAACAGGGCCTGTTCTGTGCCTTAGACACATTCAATATTGTCTACCAAGCCAGCGTGTAGGAGGAGTGGAGGAAGGGATGAAGGGAGACAGTGACCTTGGCTGCCATGCCAGTAGCTTTTCTTTTTCTCTTTTTTAAAAATCTTTATTGTTCAGATTATTACAGATGTTCCCTTCCCCCCCCTCCCATAGATCCCCTCCATCTGGTTCCCCCCCCACCCCGTGCCCTTACCTCCACCACTGTCTTCATCCATAGATGTAAGATTTTTGTCTCTTTCCATACCCCTCACACCCCCTTCCTCCTGAGATTTGTCAGTCATTCCCTTTCTATGCCCTTATTTCTATTCTATTCACCACTTTATTCTGTTCCTCAGATATTTCTATTGACTTGTTATATTCACTTGTTGATAGATATGTATTTGTTGTCACTTTGTTGTTCATAATTTTTATCTTTTTTTTTAATTTATCTTTATTGTTCAGATTATTACAGTTGTTCCTCTTTTTTCCCCCATAGCTCCCCTCCTCCCAATTCCCACCCCAACCTCT
>PVJC01028949.1:0-22211 GCA_004026665.1 Murina feae | reverse complement strand
TGCCTCCCAAGCTTGCCTACTGCCCATCTTCCTCCAGCCACCAGAAAGCAGGGAAAACCCCGCCTCGTGGTCAGGCCAGCCTTTTCCTGCTCCCTGATCCCCGGAAGGGACCTGGGAAGCCGCCAAGCAGGCCGCCAACTCTTTCCCACTCACCCGTCCCCTGCTGCCTTCCTTTCCCACTTTCCGGTGCCGCCAAGGGATCTGGGGAGCTGCCAAGCAGGACCCCGGCCCCTGCAGCCTTGCTTTCCTGCTTCCCGATGCCCCGCAAAGGGCCTGGGCAGCCACCAAGCAGGCCGAGACCCCCCCCTGCCGCCTCTTACCCGCTTCCCGGTGCCCTGCAACCCTGCCACCTGTTTCCCACTCACGGGTCCTGGGTCCTGCGCTGTCCCGCCCTGCAGCCGCTCTGTGTACTCGGGAGGTCCCTCAGCCCGGCCTGTGCCCTATCTCAGTCTGGGACCCCTCAGGGGATGTCCACCTGCTGGCGTGCCTGACCAGGCTGGGTGAGGGGCTTTAAGGCTGCCCACAGCTCCCATTGACCCAACGTCCCAGCAAGGCTGGCTGGACGCAGGTTTCTGTTCCTTTAAGCTGAGGTGGGCTGAGGTAACGAAACCTCCTCTGCTTCACCTCGCAGCGCAGCATCTATAATGAGACTTCGTTACTCTTAGTAAGGCAGGCCAGGCTGCTGTTCCCTTCAGCTCCTGAGGATTCTATGATTGTTACATTATTGAAACATGTTTCGGAGCCTGCCCGCCAAGGGCCGAAAACAGTATCGCTTTCGTTCCTGCTGCAACGGACGCTGCCTAAACATTTACTCAGGTCCGTGAGTGGCGGCTGCCATGTTGGCTGGGCTAATTTGCATACAGCCGCTCTGATTGGCTGGTGGGCGTGGCTTACCCTGTCTCAGAGAAACGGTTAATTTTACTATTTCGCTTTTATTAGTTTAGATTATCCATGTATTTTCTCTTTACTCCTGCTTTTAGTCATTTCCTTCTACAGGCAATGATACTGAAGATTCTTTGTGAATATTCATAGCTAAAATTACCCAATGAAGTGCCATTTGAGAAGAAATAGGTAATGCTGGTCAATGGGTTGTCATTTTTTACTTCCAAAATGAAACATTGGAAAGTCTGGACCAAAGATTTTCTGCATTTCTCCTATATAGGCCTCAGTAAAGGAAGAAACCGAATCTTCCAATCATCTTTCATCTCCTGAGTCTGTCTTTGGTCCCATTACCATCCCCAAGTGGCTTATCAACATGTCCCGACTAAAGTGCATCCTATTACACGCAAAATGCCACGATCCCTGATCCTTGCTTTGTTCCCACCACCTAAACTCAAAACTTAAATAGAATTGGAAAACTTGTTGGTAAAAAAAAAAAAATTAAAGTAGGAACTTAGTGAATGACTTTGAGATCCAAAAGAGAACTCTTTTAATGCACATATTCTCATTTTAATCTCTTCTCCATTAATCTTTTTTTATATATATTTTATTGATTTTTTTTACAGAGAGGAAGGGAGAGGGATAGAGAGTTAGAAACATCGATGAGAGAGAAACATCAATCAGCTGCCTCCTGCACCCCTCCCACTGGGGATGTGCCCGCAACCAAGGCACATGCCCCCGACTGGAATCGAACCTGGGACCCTTCAGTCCGCAGGCCGATGCTCTATCCACTGAGCCAAACCGGCCAGGGCTCCATTAATCTTAATCTAACATCCTTTCCTTTAATTCAATTTATCATTTTAAATGGTTGGGGATGAAATTAAACTTTTGTTGCACAACACAGGGTGTTGTTCTGAGAACAGGCATGGTCAGAACAGAAAAGGAGTGGAGGAAGTCAAGGAGAAAATAGTTGTAAAAGACCAGTTGGAAATGCAACATTTAAATCCATTTTAGATCACCTGCAATGGGGCGTGGGGGGACACAATGTCTGTAGAAATAGCAATTTGTTTATTCTTGGAAATCCCAGGCCTTAATGCAATGATAAATAATGTAAGCTTTTGATGCCAGGTAGTAGATGTGTTTATAGCTGCCTCTATAAAGGATGAGATATCAAAAGTCCTATTGAAGCACATTCCACGTGACTTGCAGACCACCCAATGATGGGAGTGTCACCGCTAAATTTGTGTAAAGATGTATATCCATAAAAAAAACCTGGCAATTTCTGGAAACTGACATTATCAGCTGTTTCTTTTGAAAGACTTCATCTCTTCCCTCAAATAGTTGTATCTCCACAAATAGTCAACTCAATCTTTTTTTGAGGAATCTAGGTACCCTACCATATCCACCCTTGGTATTCACCTTTAATTTATTTTAAAAATACTTATTAAGCATTTACTTTAGGTTAGCACTAACTTAGGCTCAGCTGTTCTCTAGTGTGAACCTCAGGGAGCTTACATTCTAATGGAAGAGATATTCACTGTGAATAAATAGATGTAGGTACAATGAAAGACATTGGAAATGCTTTGGAGAAATAAAGCAGGGAAGAGGATAAAGGAAGGACATCAGAGCATAATTTTATGAAAGCACACTTTGGGAAAGAAGAAACTGAGTCGGGGATACTTCTATAGAGAGGTGAGTAAAGGGAAGGAAGGTGTCTCTAGGTTTCATGTTGCGAAAGTGTGAGGTCTCAGGTAGGAAGGGATTGGCATAGCTGAGGTCGGCAGGAAGGCCACTATGGCTGGAGGCAGTGAGGGAAAAGAAAAGCAGGAAGAGGTGAGGTAGGGAGGGAGGCCAGTCAAACTATAGAGAGCCTGGTGTGCCACCGACGGAGATCAGATTTCATGCAGATGAGATAAGAAGGATCTCTGAGCAGGTGGATGACGTGATCTCCCTTCCGTTTCAAAGGGTCACCCTGACTGCTGGGTGGCATGCAGCTTGTAAAACCATCATGGGTGGATGCAGAGACCAGGCAGCGGCATTTTCCAGGGTAGAGATGATGATGACATTGACCAAGGAAGCCGCTGAGAATGGTCAGATTGAGGAAAATTCTCCAGGTAAAGCCATAGGATTCGCTCCTAAAATGCATGTGGAATTTAATAAAAACAAGGGAGCCAAGAATGACTCCAAGGTTTTTGGGCTGAACAAGTGGCAGCGTGGAGGTAAAATAAGGGGAATTAGAGGCAGAGCCCAGGTGTGAGAGCGGGGAGATGTCCAATTAGGTAGGTAAATACAAAAGCTCGAGTTCAAGGGAGAATTTGGAGCTGGAGTTGGAAATTCTGGAGTCATAGTCTTTATATTATTATTTGCAATCTTTTGAGCACTCCCTCCCCCTACACACATACAGACTTCCATGGAAATTGGGGCAAAAATCGGTTATAAAAGAATAAGGAAGTGGCTAAAAGTAATTTCAAGTCTTTAATCACTATCCAGCATTCAAACTACTAATCCATGCTTCTTTTCCTCATCAACAACGTGGTTTAATTTTCTTTTCTTAAAAAATCTTTATTGTTGAAAGTATTACCTATGTCCCCTTTTTCCCCCATTGACCCCTTCTAGCCTGCCCCCACCCCTGCCCCAGGCCTCCACCCCCCTATTGTCTGTGTCCACGGGTTATGCATGAAAATGCATACTAGTTCTTTGGCTGATCTTTTCCCACCCACCCTCGCCTTTCCTCTGAGGAACTGGTTTCTTTTTCAACGAGAGTTTTTGAGGTTTTGAAAGGGTTTTTTTTCTCTGCTTTTCATTTCTTTTCTTTTTTAAAAAATATATTTTATTGATTTTTTACAGAGAGGAAGGGAGAGGGATAGAGAGTCAGAAACATTGATCAGCTGCCTCCTGCACACTCCCTACTGGGGATGTGCCAGCAACCAAGGTGCATGCCCTTGACCGGAATCGAACCCGGGAACTTTCAGTCCGCAGGCCGACGCTCTATCCACTGAGCCACACCGGTCAGGGCCACTTTTCATTTCTTAGTACAAAATTTTTTTTTAAATCACAAAGGAAAATACAAAATCTTAAGGATTGCTCTTCTAGAAGAAAGTTGTTGGTAGTCTAGGAATTTATTAAGTAGAGTAAAAGAACTTTCAAGATTTTTTAAATCCATTTCATTCTTACAGTGAAAACACCTGTGTAATCTCACCAAGCCTTACAGAGATATTGACTAGCAAGGTCTCTACCACGTTCATTCGTGTTTATCTGAACACCAGACTCTCTTTGCCTTTAGCTGAAGGTCAAGGCCTTTCCCAGCATTCAAATCAATCTTAAAACAACAGTTATGCCTGCTCCAACCACTCAGTGGAGCTTGTATTAAAGGCCAGTCTTGCTCTCCCGTGGGCCAGTACACCAAGGCAAGGATGAATTCCAGTTATGCCCACCCTTTTCTGCCTGACCCAGTGTGTGCAACCAGGCCCCTGCCTTTATTTCCTTTCCCAGTCAACAGATTTCTAACCCTGCTGTGCACCCTAGATCACTTGCCTGGTATCCCAGAATTATATTCAGGGCCATAATATTTCAGTCTTCATTGCATACTGAATCTGCTGATGTTGCAGAAGACAAAAGAAAAATCAAGTGACACTTTTAAAAAAAAGGAGGGACACTGTTTAATTCGCCAGCGGGCTCAAGGAATAACTTTCCAAATCCGAGTGAAGAAACATACAGGGGGCTTCTCTTTATATCTCCCTGTGGTCTTTGTCCCGCTTCTGGTCCTTTCCGGGGGGCCTTGCAAGAAGGCCCAGGTGTTGGGGGTCTCTAGGCCTTATCTGATGGTTTGGCCTGGCGCCAGCATTAATAACCTTCCCTCTGGGGCAGTGCACTGTTCACAGTTTTATGGCCT
The DNA here is from genome assembly GCA_004026665.1 of Murina feae. NCBI lineage: Eukaryota > Metazoa > Chordata > Mammalia > Chiroptera > Vespertilionidae > Murina > Murina feae. The sequence goes on along the minus strand of PVJC01028949.1, from coordinate 17,440 downwards.
CTGTAACAGGTTCTGCAAGACCAGTATCTGGGAAGGAGGTAATGACTTAATTATAGGTTATCAAGAATGTACACTGAGCTTGCTGGCATGGATTCCAATTGCTAGCCCCCTCCCTCCCCAAATATCAGGGTTACATTGGAATTAGCCCTTTTTAGCCTTCTCACTGAGACTCATAATAACCCTGAGGTGTATTATAATTGATTCCATAGTAACATAGATAAAACTAGACATTTATATGAACACATACAGAGAGGAAAATCAATGCTAATTAATTGGCAAGTGAATGGCATGGATCACGCATGCTACAGGAACCCAAATAAGGGGAAATGTGGCAAGAGAGAAGGAAAGAGGAAAGGAAGTTTAGATTTTTCCTTCCTACAAATGAATGTAAAGTTGAATTCTGTTATTTTCAGAACATTAATTCTCTAAGTGGTTCAGTTTAACTCCCAGGACTTCCATCTTTCCATAAACACAGCTAGAAAATCAAATCTATCTCTATCTTGCTCTCGCTCTCTCTCCCTCCCTCCCTCTATCTCTCTCTCTCTCTTTTTTATTTTTTTATTTTTGCTAAATACTATACAAGTTAGTCACAAGAATATTTCCATAAGGTTCAGCCAGCTCAAATTTGGTTTGAAAGACTGAAACCTAAATAGGTTACATGTATGTGAATGGAAGTTTTACTACATCGGAAGCAAGCTTCAAACCACTACAGAAAGTAAAGGCTGTTCTGAAAAGTATATCACATGAAAATCTCCAACAACCTGCTTCTGGATCTTTCCATTATTCTGTATGCCCTCAACGCATCAGACCAAGGCTCTCTCTGTCTTTATCAATATGGGAAGGGGGGATGGAAAATGATTTATTAATTTCTTTCTTCACTCAAGATATTTATTTGTTTGTTTATTTGTTTGTTTGAAAAAAATAACACTCATAACTAAAGTTATTCCAGAAACCAAAGACATTAGCTCTAGAATACTTTTACATTCTAGGGAAGTCAGTCTAAGTTTATGGTCTTTGTTTATATGCGTTGTGTTTCCTAGGTCCCCCTACCTGTGCTGAGCAATCCTTCTTCTCACAGGGAAATCCAGCCTAACTCAATGCCTCATAACCAGATCTGCGAGTTCTTAGAGGATCTCCCAGATACAATCGTAAACTATTGCTCTCTTATTATTTCATCAGACACTTTCTGGAGATATCCCCTATTGCTGTCAACACTGATGGCTAATGTTAACTAAAAGTGAGGAGAGCATCCTTGCCTTGTTCCCATTCTTAGAGGCAGGTGTTCAGTCTTTCACCATTAGGAGTGAAGTTAACTCTATATTAATTATAGAGGCTCTTTATCAAATTGAGGAATTTGTCTTTTATTATCATGAATGGGTGTTGAATTCTGTCAAATGATTGTCTGCATATATGAAATAAAATTACTTAATAGGTTTTTAAAATTCTTTTATTATTTTTATCATAAATTAAATAAAATAATTTTCAAATATTAAACTGACCTTGCACTCATTCCTGGAACAACCACTAAGTCATGACGTATTAACTTCTTTTTGTGTGTGTGTTGGGGGGGGGGGTTCATTTTGCTGTTTTGCTTCAAATATTTGCATCTATGTACATAGGGATATTAGGCTAAGTTTTTTTTCTTGTATTTGTCTGGTTTTGATGTCAGGTTAATGTTGGTCTCATAAAATGAAATGAGAAGTATATTCTTCTACTCTGTTACATGAAAGAGTTTGTCAATGGTCGGTATTATTTTTCTTTAAATGTTTAATGGAACTTACCAGTGAAGTAACCTGGGCCTGGAGTTTTCTTTGTGGAAATTTGTTTTGTTTTTTAATCCTCATCTGAGGATTTATTTATTGCTTTTTAGGGGGAGAGAGAGAGAGAGAGAGAGAGAGAGAGAGAGAGAGAGAGAGAGAGTTGTGGAAAGAGAGATGTTTCTTCTTGTGAGAAACATCAGTCAGGTGCTTCCCATATGTGCTCTGACAGGGACTAAACCTGAAATCTAGGTATGTGCCTTGACAGGGAATCAAACCCACAACCTTTCTGTGTATGGGACGATGCTCCAACCAACTGAGCCATACCTTCCAGGACTGGGAAAGGTTTTAATTACAAATTCAATTAATTCACATAGGGCTACTTGTATTTTCTGTTTTCCTTGTGTCTGTTTAGATAGTATATCAAAGATGCTGTCCATTTCCAACAAGTTGTTGAATCCATTGGTATAAAGTTTTAAAATAATATTTTCTTATGATCCATGTAATGTGTATAATAAATTTATAGATCCCCACTTTCATTCCAGAAATTTCTGAGTTGTATTTTTTAATTTATTTTATTGAGAGTATTACAGATGTCCCCCATTGCCCCCCTTTATCCCCCTGCACCCATCTCTCACCACCATCACCCCAGGGCTTTGCCTGTTTATTAATTTTACTCCTTTTTTCTTAATCAGTTGCTATTTATTATTTCAAAGAACTTTTATTTTTTTATTTTTTTCTCAATTACATGTCTGTTTCCTATTGATTTTTCACTTTTATATTGATTATTTTCATGCTTCTACTTACTTTGGGTTTAATTTGCTTTTCCATTTCATGATTGTATCTGAACCATGTCCCTTTCCACACCTCTATATTGCTTATCTGATCCCTTCTCTCTTTTTGTCTTGGTCAGTCTCTCTAGATATTTGTTTCCTTAGAAGCAACAAGTTATTTGTTTCTTTGTGTGTTTTTTCTATTTGTTTGATTTCTGCTTGATCTCTATTCTCTTCCTCCTTCTTTGCTCTTTGGATTTTATTTTAGTCATCCTTGTTTCCTAATATAAGTACAATATTTAAGATTATAAATTTTCCTGTTTTTATTCAGTCCCCAAGTTTTAAAGTGCAGTATTTTCACTATTGTCCAGATCAAAGTATTTCAAAATTCATAACATTTTTTCTTTGACCCATGAATAGTGAAGTGTTCAAATGTCTGGCAATATTTCTACGGATGTTTTTGTTACTGACTTCTAACTTACTTGCACTGTAGTCTGAGAATGCAGTCTTAATGACATACATTTTTAAAAATGTGCTGAGACTTTTTAACTTGTCTTGTGACTTAATATTTTGATCATATTGTGATAAATGCTCTCTTTGTGATTTGGGTTTCTAGCATGTGGACTTTCTTTTGGACATCTTGCTCTCCCCAGAAGTCTCACTAATTTCCTCTGAGCTCACCTGGTCAGTTTCCCTGGCAAAGGGAAGGATGAAGGCCCACATCTTAGTTTGTACCATCTTGCTGAGTTTAGGACTGGGAAAGAATTGAAGCACCTCAGGGAAGGGTGTTTGCTACTATCATTTCTCATCCTCACCAGGGGCTGGTCCTCTCAGGGGTACCTCAGAAATTCAACATCAGGCTCTGAGCACCACCTGAGGCTGCTGCTAGTCTATAATTTTCTAGTTTCTAGTCTGGGGAGGAGTGAGAGAAAGGATCTTTCAGGAGCTAGTCAAGCTGACTACCTATCTCATTATTGACTTCCCATCTGTGCTGGTATCCACACTGATTTAGCAAAAAGTATTTATGGAACAACTACTTAACCGTTGCCCTCAAGAGTTTACAACATATCGGAGAAAGACAGGCAATAAGCATTAAACATAAAAGTCATTAAACTATACAGTGTGTTAGAAGATGGTAAGTTCTAAGGGGAAAAATTTATAGGGTAGTGAGGGCATGAGAATTAGGGGTCAAGTATACATAGTTTATAATTTTAAGTATGGTAGGTCAGGGAGAGCCTCACTGAGAAGGTAACAAATTAACCAGTATATTCATTAGAAAACAAACTCATTTCTTACTTTAAAATAAAATAAAATGTGTACTTACATTATACTTAACACTGATAAACCAGAGAAAAGACTAAACTTCTTTCATAAAATTATTAAACCATTCTGATTTGCCAGAGAATTACTGTTATTATGTGAACTTAAATTATTATGATGTCCCTGAGTTAACATTAAGTCTCTAAAAAAAGGATTTGAAAAAAATAATATATTTGCCATATTAAAGCTTCACTTTTCTTGGTTTGTATTAATTTGGGGAATATCAAAATTACATAAGTGATTATTTACCTCTATAGAAATATCAGAACAGAGCTTCTTTAATTTAAGAGACATATCATCTAATTCTTCAATCCGCTCCAGTATGAACACCGTACAGAAGTTAGAGAGCGTTTCTCACTCTCACCGTTGAAGGCTAGAGCCTTTTTCAGTTACAGCCATGAACACAGAGAGACACAGAAGCAGAGAGAGCTTATGGCTTCAGTCTCACTCTTCAGCCACAAGTCAAGAATAAATACAGAAATACAAAAATGAACTGTTCTAGATCTCAAAGAATTATTTTTCTTCCTACTGGGCACAAAAGCCTGAATTGATTTAAGCCACAAATAGATGAACAGACATACAAACAAACCAAAAACACTAATCAACCAGATTCTCTTGTTTATATCTCACCCAACAGAGAATTCATCTCCATCATCCAGAGATCACAAAATGAGTACTCCATAAAACCAATTTTCCAGTCACTGATGCAACCGATTGGGGGGGGGGGGGGTTACTATGGGCAAACCACAATGAAAAACAAAACACAAAAGCAGTAGAGAGATGGAGGAAAAACTAGAGAGAACGGAGAACAAGCAAATTCTCCAGAATTTACTCTGAAAGCCAAGAAAGGACTTGTCTAGGTTAAGCAACCACTAGTGAACTTCTGAAACACAGTTTTCTTGATACTTTGTCAGAAGAGCCCATTCCGGCTTCTCAGTGGAACTTTCGATACTGCTAAATGGTAATTTTCTCAAAGGTAAAGTCATTATTCTCAAACAAATATAAAATGAACATGTGTCAAAGAATTTGTTTATTCGATGAATTAATAGGGTACTGATAAAAGATTTTGAACAATGTATATATGCAATTAGGGATGCTGACATAATTTTGCTAATAAATGCAAACTGTTTAATATCCTGTAGGTCCAAAAAAATATAAATTTTACATTTTAAAATTTTATCTCTATGGGGCAATATGCCCTCGCATTTACACAAACAAGATAGTTGGCGTTATTGCGGACGGGGACAGAAGGCATTGTATCACGGCTTACTCTCTTTATGTGGAGCTATAAAATGACTTAGTCCATTGGAGACCGTCAAAGAGTTAAATAGAATGAAATGATCCCTGGAGAGATTACACAACACTCAGGGCAACTCATGGAAAGAACACCCAGTCCTCTCTTTTTTATCCTTTCCAAGTCTGATAATTTTTTCTAAAATTTAAAATAAATTTTAAAAATAAAATCTCCCACATCAATGTATTCAGTCCCTATATAATTAATTCTTTGTTCAGCTGGAGCAGGGGCCAGCAGTCTGCCTACATATATCCATCTGGGCTAAGAAAAACCAGCACTGGTGCTGGTAATTATAAGCATGCAACTATTTGAAAGTTTGTTCTAATATTAGTTTCTAATATGCTGGTGGAACTTCTGGTTTAATTTTTTATTTCTATTATACTTAATTACAAAATAAAAATAATTTCAACTTAAATGAACATATTTAAAATTAAACAAAAGACAGTCCTCTAACTCAAAACACTGCTTTCTCCTCCCATTTTGGCCAAACACTATTCCTCAAAAAATTTATTATTAGGTACAACTACTGAGAGATGGGACATTTGAGAGAAGGGACACTTCCGGGAGCAGAATAGCTGATGGGGCCCCTGGAAAGTCATCCGAGCCCCTGAACGTAGTGCTTGGTATGTGGTAGCTATTGCTCCTTCGTATCGGGGGGAAATGCAGGCAGGTCCAGACCCTCCAGACAGGGAGTAGCAGCTGTTCCCTTGCCTGTATTTACCCAGAAATCAGCCTTCAATCCCACACCTGAGCCCTGGCTGGGTGGCTCAGTTGGTTGGAGCATAGTCCCATACACCAAAGGTTATAGGTTCAAGTCCCTGTCAGGGCACATATGTAGGTTGTGAGTTTGATCCCCAGTCGGGGCGCATATGGGAGGAAACTAATGTTTCTCTTTCTCCCTCTCCCTCTCCCTCTCCCTCTCTCCTCTTTCTTCCTCTCTCTCTCTCTCTAAAATCAATGAAAAACATATCTGCAGGTGAGAATTTAAAAAAATAAAGCCCACACCTGACAAGTAGTCAGAGATATGCCTATTACTGAAGCAGTACAATGCCAAAATAAATTTTTTTCATCAAATGTTTTTGGGTACAACCAAAGTTTTATCAAGAACATAAGAAACCCTTGAAATATGACATTTTTATTCTTGATAAGTAAATAAGTTAATAAGTGAAAAGAACACTCAATCCTCTCTTTTTTATCCTTTCCAAGTCTGATTTTTTCTAACATTTAATATAATTTTTTTCTAAAATTTAAAATAAGCACAGAAAATGTTCTGGAAAAAGAAATGGTTTAAAAAGGCAATAAGGAGAAAATAGCATAACTGTAAAGAGAGAACTGTAAAGAGTTTGGACTGTTATATTGGACTTACATTGTGAAAGATCCTTAAAAATCAAGTTGAAGAACTTCGCTTTGTTCAACAACAAAAAACACAGTTTATAAAATAAGCTTTCTTTTTTAAAACTGAGCTAACAGAGTAAAGGAGGTATTTTAAATAATGGTTGTTGGTTCCTAACCTCAGGAAGTCCCTGAGTGAAATTTGAAACTGGCCCCCATACACAGAGGGCAAGCAGAGACTGAAGTAAGGGAGCAGGCCACGCCAGATAGAGGGGTGGCAGGTCCAACACACAGGGAACTTAGGCTTCTCCTAGCCAACAACAAATGGGTAGCTCTCCACAGGTGCCCGCCAGCATCTTAAAGTTACGTAGAGGCCTTATCTGAGTTCAGTTACATATTAAGTCCAGATGGTCTCAGAAGCTCCTTACTCTCTCAAGGCTGCATCTTTGGACTGGCTCCAAGCTCAGGAAGGGTGGGCAGGAACAGAAGAACATTCCAAGGCCAGGAGGGGCTGGGGAAGGAAGAACCTCTATGGCCAAGGTCCAGCTCCAAGGTCAACCAGCGGTCACATCCTCTAGATGACCTTCTCCAACTAAGTTACCATTGCATTAACTGAGAGGAACAATTGTTTACATACCTTATGTGAATCCAGTGGGCTTTTATATCTAGAGGAGGAGGATAAGAAGAGAAATAAGGAGGAGAAGAATCAACAACATGTGACATTACTGCAGACAGAGTCACAAAAAATTACTCTAAGAAAGTACTTATCGGAGTTTTTAAATGTTTACTCTTACGTTCTATTAGTTATGTCATCCCAGACTGATAGGAAGCAGTTTGCAGACAGTCTGTGGACCACATTTTAGATAGCCCTGGTCCATAGCACAAGGCCATTCAAGATGGTGAGCCTTAAACTCGAGCTTTTTATCATAACAATATCATTCAACAAGTTTCCAAACTGAGAATGCCGTCACTAAGAGTCACCTGTGAAGTGTGCCTATTGTGTGTGTGTGTGTGTGTGTGTGTGTGTGAATTATCTAAAAGCCAATTACAGAGGAGGAAATATAAAGAAGGAAGAAGTAGAATTGACTAACAATGTCAAATTGCACCAAAAATCATTTCAGTAAGACCTAATCATAAACCATTGCATTCAAGTATAAAAATTCTACTTTAAACAATAAAGAATTTTTTTTAAAAAATGAAGTTCAAAAATAAAAGAAAAAAAATTCTACTGAGGAGAGACTAACACAGTGGTTCTCAACCTTCTGACCCTTTAACACAGTTCCTCATGTTGTGGTGACCCAACCATAAAATTATTTTCGTTGCTACTTCATAACTGTAATGTTGCTGCTGTTATGAATCGTAATGTAAGTATCTGATATGCAGGATGGTCTTAGGTGACCCCTGGGAAAGGGTCATTCGACCACTGAAGGGGTCGTGACCCACAGGTTGAGAACCGCTGGACTAACAGAACATTAAGTTACATTTCACAAAATAAAAATTAAATGAGAGTTTACTTCTTAAGCAAGTAAGAATGTTCTCAGTAGTGAAAATGGTTAAGCATTTCAATGTAATACCTGTCATACCAAGAAACCCTGTCTAAGGGCCTGGCATCGTGGGACTTACCCGTGTCTATTTGGAGAAGTCAGCCAACTCCTGCCCAAGATTTAATTATACTTCTCGTAACAGAGCCCAAAATTCCCAAATAAGACCACGTGACTGACCATGGTGTGCCAAGAACGTCAGACCAGTGAAGCTCAGGAATTTAAGTATCAAAGAGCACCAAACCACATCACTATTAACAAAATACAGGACATTCAGTTCCCAGGTTTTAATTGGATTGTATTTGAAAACTTTGCTAGTTAATTTTTTAGAACTCTGAACGTATTTCTTATGATAATGATCTTATAAGCTAACAAAAGACAATGGGGGAGGGGTATTACCTACCAGAAGAAATTAGATAGATATAGATATAGATATAGATATAGATATAGATATAGATATAGATATAGATATAGATATAGACATAGATAAATATATAGATATATTTCAGAGAGGAAGGGAAGAGGGAGAGAGAAATAGAAATATCAATGATGAGAGAGAATCATTGATTGACTGCCTCCTGCACACCCCTTACTGAGGATCGAGCCCACAACCTGGGCATGGGCCCTTGGCTGGAATCAAACCTGGGACCCTTCAGTCCATAGGCCGACGCTCTACCCACTGAGACAAACCGGTTAGGGCCATGTGTTGTTTTATTTAATCTTCACAACTCAGTGAGGTGGGCATTATTGTTATCTCCATTTTCAGGGTAAGTGAACCTGCCCCAGTCATGTGGCTGAAAAGAGACACAGTTAGAATTGGAACCCAGGTCTAGTACTCTTAGCCATTAAGCCTTCCCTGAGAAGAATTACAGTGCACACAGAGCAAATACATATGAAAAATAACCCCCATAAGGTTGCCAGATGGGAAAGGGGTTGGGGGAATAAGTGAAGAAGGTGAAGGGACTGTTTGGTAGGTACAAAACGGTCAAAGGGCTGTAAAGTACAGCATAGTGAAACAGGAACTTAAGGGGAATATAGGCAGGTTTAGGGAATTTTTAGAATTGGGGTCCAGGGCTACAGACTGGGAGAAGGTACATCTCCATAACACAAGGAAGCCAGTGCAGTTACATTTCCATAAGACAAGGGATCAGCAACAGGTATATTTCCATAACACAAGGGAATTGGAAGTAACCAAAAAAGGTCTATATTTACAAAATAAAGAAGGAGGAAGAAAGTCCAGAGGAAATGGGAGGACTATGAGGGAGGAGGGCCTCAGGAATCACTATAGTAACCAGTCAAGGGAATAGTGACCAATCAGAGGGGATATCAGGACTCAGGGACTGCAGCCTTTATAAACCATGGAAACAGGAAATCTGTGGGACTCTTTCCCCCTCCCCCATGTGGGAGTCTGTACTTGTTCTTCAATAAATCTCCATCTTTGCTATACTACCCTCTATCCGTGGATTCATTCTTCAACTCTGGTGGACAAAGAATCTGGGTTCCAGTCCAAAAAATTGCTTCATTGGGGAATATAGTCAAAAATCTATAATAATAAAAGTGTAATATGCAAATCAACCAACAGCTGAATAGCGGAACAACTGTCTGGATGACCTTCCGGGCAAAGCTGGGGCTGCAAAGGCCTACTCTTGCATGAATTCTGTGCACCGGGCCTCTAGTATTGTAATAATTATGTATGGTGCCAGGTGTGTACTAGATTATCAGGGAGAGCACTTTGTAAGTTATATAATGTCTAACCACTTGATTGTACACCTAAGACTAATATAACATTGAATGTCAACTGTAATTGAAAAACAATTTTTAAAAAAGGAAAAAGAAAAATACTCCTCAGAATACTGTAAAGCAAGAGCTATATTTATTCCTGTGCATCATTCAACTGTCAGCTCTGCAGAGGATATACTGAAAGCTGAGGGGAGCAGACAGGAGTAGGACTGACAGATTTGGGAGGAGGGGAAGGATGGATTAGGCAAGGCTGGGAGGTGAACCACATACAAGTGAGGTCCGAGCTCTGGGATTTGGCTCACTCTGCCATCAGCATGTGTAGCCTTGTGCATAGGCCACATTCTTGGTGGAGAGGGGTCTGATTTTTCTGTCTCCAAAACAATAGACTCCAGGAGTCTAAATGAAAAGATGACTTTCACCCACACTTCACCTTTCCCAGGAGAAAAAATGACTCTCTTCCTGGAACTGCGCCCTTTGTTCTTTGGCTGTTTGTTGTTTCTGAGTGGGATTTTCTTCCTCTCTTCCTCATTCCCCTGGTGCAGGTCTATTCCCACCACTCCGGTGGGAATTCCTCTGAAAATGCCGCTGTCTCTTTGATGAGCTGAGCCTGGCAGACTTCTAAGTAAACCCTGAGTGGGTGCTCTGAGCTGCTGGCTGCCTGACCACCTTTCCAGAGCCCACAGGCGGCTGTGCATGGATCACTGGGTTTTCCCTCTTCAAATTCTTGAACTCCCCTGTGGGAGGGAAACTCTGGGAAACTCAGTCTGCCTCTTTGAGAGCCAAGTCGGTTTGGCCTTACTCTCAGGGGAGACACTTCCCTGAGCCAGCGTAAACGGCTGCATTCCAGCTCAAATGTCTCCACATTTCCCCCTTTGAGGTCACACTTTTCTCTAACATCCAAACACAGTAACGAGAGCCCCGATTCTGCATGGGCCTCAAGTCATCATCACCTATGGCTCCTGCCTCTTGCCAAACACCATCACCACTCAGATCCTCTGCGAATTCCCAGGTTGGGGGGAGGGGTGCTTACGTTCCCTGCCATCTCTTATTTGTCCCCATCATCACTTCTCCAAGCTCCTTCTCCAAGCATCATCAAGGCCACCTGGGCCTTGTAACCCTTCCTGGACCTGCTGTACTACTCTCCAGCATGGGCAGAGCCCCTCTCCCCCGGGCCCAGCTCATCACGTGCACAATGCTGATGGGAGCAGCAGACTTAATGCAGGTGTAAGGAAAAGCTTAGGGCACAGAAGAGGAAACAACTTACAGCTAAATCTCAAAGCGCTCTGGTGACATTTCCTGACCATTCTCAACCAGTACCCTTTCCTGGCTGTTTCTCTTCTCTAATCTTGCAGCTGCTGTAGCCTCTTGCCTTTCTTCTTGCCTGTATTCTCCCTTCTTCCACTTCCTCAAATTCAGACACCCTTGAACACTTCCTTGGCAGCACCAGGAAACATAGAAAATTCCTTTGACCTTATCACACAGATCAATTTAGCTTCCTTCGCCTCCATTTCCAGTTCCTGGACCTGGATTTTCATAATCCAATGGCCACAAATTATATTCTCAAAACTGTCCATAAGAGGCTTCCACCTTCAGAGGTAGCATTTATTTTTAACGACTTCAAAGTTTTCAGTTCAGGTTTTATTAGTTTCATGATGAAAGCACTGTGCTTTCCTGTCCCAGGAGTCTGTAGGTCAGAGAGCACCTAACAATGTCATTTCTCCTTTAACCGATCAAAGGTCAGATCTGAGACTTTTTCCTCCTCTTTCATGGGTAAAATTCTTCTCAAGGACACGGTCTCTGAGAGAGGATTCATATCTCCAACACCAGACAAAGCTTAACTTAAGGAATGTCCATATCAAAGGATGCAACAATTCTTCCCTCCACTCTTCTCTCTGGATTATGGAGTCAACACAGAGAAGTAGCAAAGACATGGAGTCAAATAATAACAAACTTTCATTACATTCAAAAGAATATTCCAGCAATCTAAAACACTATTCTAACTTCAGGAAACATGAAATTTACCTATGAGGTAGTTGGGTCTTATTTCCATGGTCTCTGTGAAAAAACTTATTGTTCTTCTCCTCTGTGCCAAGAGTTTAATTCTCAGAGGGTCCTGGGAGGTGGGGTCATTACTCTCACCTAGCAGGAGGTGTACCTGAAGCCCACACAGGTGGAAATTTTTGCCTCGTTTAATACAAAAGTACTGGGAGAATGGTTAAAACTTGCTCTTCAAATCCCAAGTCCTTAGAGAATTATGTTTCTCCAAAATACAGGAGATAGAATTATGTTTCTCCAAAATACAAGCATTCAAGTGGTATCTAACCTCTTTGTATTTACCTCATATCCCAGGTCCTTCAACAACTACATCAGAATAGGGGACATGGGGACAATGAGACAGTGAGGTTACCTCTGCTGGCCTTCTTATGGCAAGGCCCCTGATTCATGTTCTCCCAGGTAGTCAAGGGAGGGGCAGAGTTTCTCTTGAGCCTGACACTAAAATTGCGTGTAGCTCAAAACAATCCACATACCACAGAAGCACATCTGATCCCCCTTATTCTGATCCCCCTCAGTACCCAGTGCTCAGTAACAAGAAATCTGAGTTCTAGTCCTGATCTTCTGCTAACAAGCTCTATGTTCTTGGATGACTTGCTTCATCTTTCCAGACTGATTAAATCTCAGTCTCCTCTTTATCTATCACCATGTGCCAGCAACTCTAAAAAATACCATTGATGAAATAGTCCTCCTCTAAAAATCTTGTATTAGTCTATGTTCCAAACAAATGCTCAAGTTACTATTGAATTTTAATAATGCGTATGTATACTTCAAATTTGTATGTTTTTATTTTTTAATAGATAGTGTCTTGCATAGAACTTAATTCAGAGAACGTTTGGCTAAACAGTGAACCTTGGACAAGCGAGGAGTCAGCTACACACATACACTTGAAAGTTAGTTGATAGTGGTTCATGCTCACTCGGGCACACTTCCTTCTCCAATCTCTGTATCCAGGCTTTCAACAGTAGGTTCAAAATGAGCATGGGGTTATAGATGTGAGAGAGCAGAATTCGAATTTCATCAATTCTATAATTTCCTGTGACCACGTGGAGTTTTCATTTGTATTTTAAATTTTTCATTGGAAGAGACATATGAAAGATATTAAACTCAATCCAAAAGAAATAAACATGTACAGCATTGTTATTTCTGGAATTGACATAAAGTGAGATTTTTTTTATGACTCTCATAAGCTTAAGTCTTTTAAGTTTAATACTTTTCCTGACTATTTGTGTATCTTTTGCTCCATGTGAAAGAAACTTTTCAAAATTAAAATGAACAAAAATGTCCTTCAATTAACAAATTTTAACATGAATACACAAAGATTAATTATAGAGTTCTACCTCAAAAACAAAAACTGTAATGTTATTCGCTATTATGATAGGTATTAGGGGGAATAATAACTAATAATAATAATAATAATGTGTTTTTTCTCTTTTCAACATTAATGCAATATTCTCTTTTTTCTGTTTTTGTAAATAGTTTTATTGAAACATAGCCACATTAATTTGTATACGTATTGTCTATGCTTTCATGTGACAATGGGAGAGCTGAATAGTTGCAACAGAGACCACCACGTGGCCACAAAGCCTAAAATATTTTTTTCTCTAACCCTTTACCGGAAAAGAGTGCTGGCTCCTCTAGTAGACTACAGACTTCTTAAAAGTGAGAATGCTCTCTTATTTTGCTTTGAAAGAAGAAATGCAGATTAGCATAATGGTTATGATACAGGTGTGAGGATAGACTAACAAGATTTACCTCTGGTTCTGCTATTTCCTTGGAAGTGACTATGGTCAAATCACATATGCAAATATTTTATTTTTTATTTGTTTTTTATTTATTTTTATTTGTTTTCCTGGCATTGTTATTTATAAAATATTCAGTAACTGGCAATTTTTCTTTCTGCATTCCTTGCATTTCCTGATTGTAATTGAAAGGAGAAAGAGGGTCTGAAAAAATGACTCACTCATGGGCCAAATACACTAGGTTTGCTCTGGCTTCTGTCAGCCAGAGGTAAAGAAGTTGGGCTGGTTTGGAACTTGGGAAGGGTGGCCCACAGGTGAAATCTAACTAAAAGACATGTTTTAGTTAAAGTGAATGACGTCCGTCCATGTTGTGTTGTTAACCTATATAATAAAAGGCAAATATACAAATCCACTGAATGGCAGAATGACCAGTTGCTATGACGCACACTGACCACCAGGGGGCAGGCACTCAATGCAGGAGCTGCCCCCTGGTGGTCAGTGCGATCCCACAGGGGGAACGCCACAGCCAGAAGCCAGGCTCACATCTGGTGAGCACAGCAGCGGTAGCAGGAGCCTCTCCCATCTTCATGGCAGCGCTAAGCATGTCCAACTGCCGACTTAGGCCCACTCCCCGCAGGCCTAAGCCACCAGTCGGACATCTCCAGAGAGCTCCCAGACTGTGAGAGGGCGCAGATGAGCTGAGGGACACCCCCCTCCATGAGTACATGAATTTCATGCACCGGGCCTCTAGTTTATTTATATTAGTTAAGACTTAAAAAATCAGGATTTTCATGTAGGTTTAAGATGTTCTGGCATCTCTGGAGAAATTAGGAAGTCAGGTGGCAATGAGCTGCAGCTGAGCAGCAGTCCCGCTGCTCGGCTGCCTGTGGGCTCTCCACAACACCATCCTACCCCTGAGGCTGAGTTTTGCTTGGCAATTAGCACTGGTTAGCAATGCACTCAAGTTGAAAGTGTCCTCATACAACATAATTTTTAATATGTGCTGCCTCTTAACTTGAGGATCAAAGAGGCTAAATAATTTCCCTACAGATTAATGGAACCAGTTTGCCAGATCTCTTGACTAGAACGCTCAGGCTTTCTACAGTGTGCTACCTTCCGTGTGTGTGTGTGTGTGTGTGTGTGTGTGTGTGTGTGTGTGTGTGATGGGGAGGTCTATTTTTATGCAAGGAATAGGAAAATCTTCAAGACAGTGGAATTTGCTGCTTGAGGTTTGGAGAAGCAGGCAGGAGCAGTCACACATAAGAGAAAGCATGCAGCATGGTAGGTGTCAATACAAGGGGCAGAAGGAGTCCAGGGAGGACTATGTATAGAGAGTAATTTGTTTCTGGGAGGACTAATGACTGGATCAAGTTCTGGACCTTATTTCCTCTCTCCTTCCCTCAACAATCACATGTCTGCAGCTGCATGTACTGAGCACCTGTGATGTTCCAGGCACTGCACTCACTACTACCTTCATCCCTCTAACATTTCTGCCCTGAAAGTCTCCCAACCCCAGTGTTCCCAACCTTCATGCCAGCAGACCTCAAGGTGCACAAGTGTACTCCCAGGAGAGTTTAAATGTTCCAGGGAGATGCAGTGACCCTTGACATTGCTTGGAGACTGCGTGGAGTAGGAGCTCCAGCTAATTTTCAGTTGCACCATGAGATCACACTATCTTGCTACCTTACTTTAGAGGTCATCAAACTTTGCAAAACTGGGTTTTCCACAATTGCTGTGAAAAAAGCAAGTGCTGTATGAAAATTAATATGGACTGATTTTTAAAAACTGAGAAGTTGTGCAGTTTCCTAAAGGTGCACACATTCCACTAGTAAGAAATCATGGTTATTTAAGAATAAAATTAAAATATCTTTTTTTTTTCTTCCCATGTATGTGTATGCTTTTTTCAAATAGCTTCTAAGTTTTGGGGAAATAAGTAATTATTAAGGTGATTTGGACCTAACTCAGGTCCCTAAGAAAAAAGACTATTCCCTACACAAAATAACATGTATGAAGGAATGATGTCAGCTTAGGCCAGACTGTAATGAGGGCTGGACATGGGTTACGGGAAATTCAGTGATGAAAAGAGAACCGGTCGAGTTTTATATTAACCAAAAGGAATGCCTTGGACAGTCTCAGACTAGAATGACCAGGATAAGACATGATGTTAAAGTTACTTCCAAAGGATGCAATAAAATTAGAGAAGTCTTTTTTTTTTCACCATAAGTGAAAGCAGTTTCATGAAAACAAAGAAGTCGGCAAAAGAAAATCCTGATAGCAAATGTATTGCATTTATTACCAAATGTCACTTTGCCTTTAGTACCAAAAATACTAGTGGCATGATTTCTAATTTAATCATGATTTACATCAAGAGGGAAAAAAAAGACCGAAAATAATTGAATGCAAATTATCAAAAAACACCAGCTCTTATACTTAAGAAAAGATTGGGGACTTTTCACATGCATTGTTGAGCCCCAAGGCCCACCTCTCTGCAGGTGCTTAATTGTGAGTGGGGTGAACAAAACCAAAGTATTAGACATTCAACTAAATACCAGAGTGAGTTTGAAAATTCTACCATGAGCTAAAACAAAACTTTAAGTCCTCTCTGTTTAAAAAAAAAAAAAACTACCATTAACAGGTGAGTTTTATGGTATGTAAATTATATCTCATTAATGCTATTAAAAAAAAACCCTAAAAGGCTCTCCTAAAAATTATATAGGTGGTAGTTAAAAATTATTTCTTCATCTTGTAGGAAGTTACTGATTTTCCACCCACATTCCTTATCACAGTTTTAATTTCTTCAAGATACATAACGAACATGTGCTTTCATAAGCATGCTTATAAAAAAATTCAATAATGCAGGGAAATTGAGAAGGCAGTTGGACTAAATAATTAAGAGCATAAGTTTTAGTGTCACACTAGCAAGTTACTTTAAACATTTGTGCTTCACTTTTCCTCATGTAAAATGGAGATGATGATGATGATGATGATAATGCAATTTCATGAGTGATTACCATGTGTTAAAGGCGGTTCTAAAAACTTTATATTTATCTCTTTTAATCCTCACAACATCCCTGTTATTTAGGTATCACTTTTATTCCCATTTTACAGATGAGGACACTAAGGCACAGAGGCTTTAAGTAATTTGTTTGAAGGGAAAGCCACACAACTAGTCTGTTTCTAAGATGAGGGAAATAGTTTAAACTCTGAAATATCTATATGCAGAAAAAGCCCACACTCTTAACCACTACTGTCTTCCTCATGGGGATGTGATGAGTAAGGGAAATAAAACAGGAAAAGCTTTAGGACAAGGCCTGGAACATGCAATAAATGTTAGCTTTTATTAATTACTAGGGGCCCGGTGCACAAAAATTTGTGCACTCGGGGTGGAGGGAGTCCCTCAGCCCGGCCTGTGCCCTCTCACAGTCTGGGACCCCTCAGTGGATGTCCTATGATGGCCCCAGTCTGCCAGGCGCCTTTTGTGTGTGTGTGTGTGTGTGTGTGTGTGTGTCGCCGCTGGGGACCTGCCCCCAGCCGCATCTGAGGCTCGGAGCAGTCCTCCTGTGTGTGTCTACCTGCCGGGGGCCTGCCCCCAGGCACACTGTGGAGGCTTGGAGCAGGCACCCCCTCTATGTTGATCTCTCAGAGTCGTGCCCTCCCCAGCATGTTGTTCTCTTTTTTGAGAGTGGCCAGGGCTGGGTGCGGCCTGCCTCCCAAGCTTGCCTACTGCCCATCTTCCTCCAACCACCAGAAAGCAGGAAAAACCCTGCCTCGTGGTCAGGCCAGTCTTTTCCTGCTCCCTGATCCCCGGAAGGGACCTGGGAAGCCGCCAAGCAGGCCGCCAACTCTTTCCCACTCATCCGTCCCCTGCTGCCTTCCTTTCCCACTTCCC